>JAFLJL010011740.1:0-19387 GCA_018398815.1 Conus ventricosus
TTTTATAAGATGATTTTTAGAAAAATTTTATGTTATAAGGAACCAGAATTTATTATAGGACGTCTGAGGAAAGTTTATTAAAAGAAAAACTTTTAAAGTGTTAGCGAAGACATATGATAAGACTGTGATTTTGAGAATTTTCCGGAATAGATTTGTATAAAAGACGGAAACATGAAAGACAAATCATTTGAAGAATGTTTGCAGAAAATGATGTATTGAAAATGACAAAAACGAGGTTTCAGCAAATTAAAATCTGAAGTTTTAGTAATTAGTATTGAAACAGGTAAACCTAACAGATGTCTGCCTGTAGATAATGTATTTTTGGTTATTGAAGTCTTATTTAGAGATCGTATATTGATTTAGGCTTTTTTCCGAAATATCTGGTTGAGGGGAAATGGTGAGTGGCTTTTAATTACTGTTCTCTTATGTTATTAGTAGATGTTTTAAAATTGATTTTGCCAATTTAAAATTGTTGAGTTTAAGTGCTAACGTGAGGACCATTAAGACATATTATGGATAACAGCAGAATTTTTAAAATTGCTACCGGTTGGGAGCAATTTGTTAAAAAGTAAGGCTAAATATATTACATCGTGTTTCATGCAATGCATCATCAGGATGTGGTGGGTCTGTGCTGCGTGTTTTAAATGTTGTGTTGTTGTCATTAGTGTGTCTGTGTTTTTCGTGTGTTTATGTTTTGTTCATGTTAGAATTCATTGGCTCAGTTGTTAACCTTTTATCCTAGTATTTAAGTTGCCATTTGTGGTTTGCATATATTTGTACTTTTTCTGTTGAGCATAGTTAATTTTTTTAATGTTGTTGTTATGGTTGCTGCTTTTTTATGATTTTCAGGATATTGCTTATCTTTTTTCTTTGGTTCCAGATGTATTTACTCAATTTGTTTGGTTTTTGTATCTTCTTGTAAATGCTGTTTGTGTTTGCATATCTGTTTTAAAATTGGTTTTCAGTGATACTATTAGTTTCTTCTGCGTTCTTTCTGATGTTACGTGGCTTGTACACATGCTGTTTTTAGAGCAATTTGTTGCTCAGAGGGCATGTTTTTTGATACAGTTGGGGATTTTCTTTCATACCTGTTTTTTGCTCTGTAGGCTTTTCATTTTGTTGTTAATATGATGTTTTTAGGTTGGTTTACATGAGTATGATATTTGTGCTGTTTTGTTGAATATTGGATTTAATTTGTGCTTTTGGATGATGATGTTAGATCTAAGAATTCTTTCTGTATTTGTTTCCACTTTCGTATATGGGGTTTGTACATTGATCTTTCTTTTCTGTTCTTTTGTGTTGTCATGCATTACGGGTCATATTGTAGTTTTGTGTTTGCATTTTGTGTAAGCTTTGGTATTCAGTGCAGGTTATTGAATGTGGTTTCGTTGCTGAAGGTTAGATAATTCATATTTATGCTCTGGTATTGTCATTATAGTTGGAAGTGGATGTTTACTTTTGATATTTACTAGCAGGTGTATCATTTGTTTTTTTGTATGGTTTATATATGTGCTGGTTGTGGTCAATCGTATTCTAGGAGTTACTATCTTTTTATTGCTTCTAGGTATTGTAATGTTGTTTTGAAGATTTTTCACAGTTCTTTTTTATTATTTCAATGTTCTAGGTGTGTTCGGCAGCGAGGCGCATCCTGTACAGTCATTGTTTTTCAAGTTTTTTAATGTTAGTAGTATGAATTAGTGGACAAGTTCAGTTTCGGCACAATCATACGATCCTTTGTGACATCAAAGTTGAATTCTTGTTTGCGCTCTTGGTAATTTCATTTTTGCTGTGTAGTAGAGTTTTTTGTATGGAAATGATTATCATTTCTGACATTATTTCAGTGTATTTGCTAATTTATAGCTTTGGTGGTAGATCTTCATCTTTAGATGTGTTGAAGTCTACTATATCAACATGTTATAAAAACTGTATTTCTGCTTGTGAGTTTCTTAACCATTGTATGCTTCGTATGTGTTTTCCGGGTTGAGTTCAGTGTTTTATGTTTTTTTGGTTTTTCTAAGTTTTTTTTTGCTGATTTTTCCAAATTCAGATTTGGATGGGTTTATCAATCTGCATGTTGGGTTATTCAGGAAGTTGGGTTTGTGGTCTTTAAGTGTTATGAAAGCTTCTCTTGCTGCTGTTGTCTCCACTCTATCGCTTAAGTCCATTTGGTGCACAAGCTCCTTTTATTTTTTTCTAATGTACTCGTATGTAGTTTTATCAGCTTTTTTTGTATTTTTTTTGGATGTTTTTGTCGAGAAGCTGTGAGTACTCTTTAGTTTCCATTTTGTAGAAGTTGCTGGTTTTGTCTGCTTTCACAAATATTTTTTGTCATTTTGGATTTGTTTGATTTCATACTATGTATGCCAACCTTAAAAACATTGATTCAACCAACAAAATGAAAAGCAGTACAGAGAAAAACGAGGGTGATGAAAGGAAATCCTGCAACTGTATCAAGAAAGAACAGTGCCCTCTGAGCAACAAATGCCTCTACAACAGCATTGTGTACCAAGCCACTGTAACATCAGAGAACGCAGAAGAACATATATAGGTATCACTGAAAACCAATTTAAAACTAGATATGCAAACCACAAACAGTCATTTAACAAAGAAAGATACAAAAACCAAACAGAATTGAGTAAATACATCTGGAAGCTCAAGAGAAAAAGATAGACTACATATATCCTGGAAAATCATAGAAAGAGCAGCACCATACAACAACATTTCAAAAGATGTAACCTATGTCAACAGAAAAGTACATAATACTATGCAAACCACAACTGGCAACTTTAAATACTAGGATAGAAATGGTTAACAACTGCAGGCACAAGTGGAAATTCCTATCAGTGAACAAGAACAGAAACACACGAAAAACACAGACAGCACGTGATGACAGACAACACAAGCAGTTATAAAACACCGGCAGCACGACCACCACATCCTGATGATTGCATTGCATGAAACAGCGCTGTAGATAGTTTTTAGACCTTACTTTTTAACAAATATATATATATATATATATATATATATATATATATATATATTATATTCACAGATAAATTCATGGCCTAAGTATAAATGCAAAGAATTGCCAGCAACTTGTACCACCGTTATTGAGCGAAATACACACACGCGCGCGCGCGCACGCACACAGAGTCATGCAAGCGCGCACGAGGAGAGAGAGAGAGGAGAGAGAGAGAGAGAGGGAGAGAAGGAGAGAGAGAGAAAAGAGAGGGATGAAGTGAGGAGAGAGAGAGAGAGAGAGAGAGAGTAAAACTCAACAGGTCTTTTCTCTCCTTCATCCTCATTAAAAAGTTCTCTGACAGTTCAAAAAGTTCAGCTGATACTGATCCTCGAACCAAAAAGAGACCCTGCATTTTCTGCTGAGTCACACAACACACACACACACACACACACACACACACACACACACACACACACACACCCCACACAACCCACACACACCACACCCCCAACACACACAAGGCACGCGCACGCACACACAAAACAAATCAATCAGTACTTCAGTTGAACCTTGAAATCAGTGCTTGGCTAAGCGAAACTTTATCCAGAGGTCCCTCTTCAATGGCTCAAAACGATGGTTTTTCTGTGTAGCGAACAGTCTGTGAAGCAGTCTGTGAAGATCTTAGTACAAATGATGCACAACGCAGCTCCAACAACCATATAGTCCATCACTCTGCATGCGGACATTCCCAACCCATTTTTGATCAAACATGTAATATATGAATTACATACAAAGCCCGCACAAATCATCCCAATCCTAGCATAGCCACATTAAATTCAATGCACCAATATTCTTCATGAGCAAGGGAAACGTTAACATCTATCTACACAAACACGCAAATACTCGCTTAGACATGCGCGCATACAAGCACATACACATTCACACATTCATGCACGCATGCACACACACACACACACACACACACCACACACACACACCACACACACACACCACACACCACACACACACACACACACACACTCTCTCTCTCTCTCTGTCTCTCTTTCTCTCTCTCTCTCTCACAAAACAACACACTCACACTCACACCACACACACACACACACCACACACACACACACACACACCCCACACACACACACCACACACACCACTTTAACATAGATCTGCATGCAGCTTTCAAGCAGTGTCCGCTTTGTTGCCATTGAATAGATCTGACCCACTCTGCTGTGCTGGAAGGTAATTCTGTTCCTGGTCCCCCCCCTCAAAGGTGCAGACAGATTTTTGGGAAAACAGGGAGGTAATTCATGTTCTGGTCCCCGCCTAAAAGGTGCAGACAGAGTGTTGGAAACAGGGAGGTAAGAAAACGGTATTATGCCGCTTCTAGCTCACCGCTCTAACCGGCCTTGGCCGGTCTCGTGCGGGCGACTCCAAAAGCGGCATAATACCTTTTCTCTACAAAGCATGACTTTAATAACCAAAAAAATAACGACCCCACAAACGACATACTGTGTAGGATTATTCGCAAACATTCATCAAATGGTCTCTGTCTTTCATATGAAATAAAACTACAGTCTTTAACTGCTCTAAAGTCTTTTAAAACCGAATTATATTTCTGACATAAATCCACACACTTATCCCAGCAGTCTTCCACTGAAAGCTAGTGTACACACCGCACACATGCACACACACGAGTGCGCTGAAATGAACCATACCTCCCCCCTTGCCGCGCAGGGAATTCAATGACTTTCAAAAGCCCATTGACATTTAAAGAAATCTTATACAGCAATCACACATATGGGCATGCGTTTCGGGCGGTTGACTTAATGCCCGGCTTTTCTACGTTCTCTAGGGTGCAGTTATGAATAGCGATCGATTTCTATTGCCTGCAGTTTTGATAGCGAGATTTCTATAAATGGTTGAAAGGATTTTGCTCAGTCATTCCGCCTGGGGTTATAAACAGATATAGACATGTTTCTTACATTCACCTATCATAAGTCAAGATTTTATCATGTGATATTAAAAAGACGTCACATCCGCCGCACTTAGTGTTGTTGCAACGGGCCTTGAGTTATCTTGTCATTTGGTGTTGTGGTGTGTGGTGAACGGACGTGTTTCAGTGATAGAGTGTTTTGCTTGTAAAGATTTGTTTAAATCATGTGGGTGATAGTGTTTCTTCTTGTGAAGGAAGCAGAATTATTTGGTAGTCCCTTTTTCACAAGAATTAAATCAGGAAATTTTTGAAGCGCAAGTTGCTTATCAAAATCTATTAGATTTCAACACAAGCCATCAATTTTATTCTACCTGCATGGATCAAGCTTCTACTTTTCAACAAGCTCAAAATCTCCCTTACCACCCCCAACGCCAAAGGAATTGTGGAAAAGGAAGAAATGTTTATTTTGCAAGAGAATCAAGACTACTTTAAAAAAAAAAGACTGAAATAATTGGAAAAGCAAAAAAACAGAAGGGACCGCAGAAATTGTCCAAAGAAGCCTAAACAACACTTCACATCTGTTTAAAGAAAAGGAAGGTAAAAAGACAAGCAGGGAAAGGTGTTAACACAATGTTGAGCTGCATTAACATATCTTATGTCAAGTCAGGCTGACGTTCAATCAGCTATTTTGAGGAAACATTTTCTGAAGATCTATTTTCAATCACAACAGATGAAAATGAAGTATGTTGTCAGGCTGCAAAAGGGGGTGAGATATCTGAAGAAGCAGGGATGCTCAAACAAATTCATGATATACGTTCAGTTTGGGAATTTCTTGAATCTTTGCAAAAAACTGGCATGAAGAGGTAAAAAAAGCTGGAATAATAAAGAAACTTGGGGTCAGTGGCTCAAGAGAAATGCGGATATTTCTGATGATCATGCTCTACAAATTGCGTGCTGTTTCAAAAGCGCTTTTTGGGTAGCCTCATTTTACCAATGTTGGTCTCCCCTTCAGTTTTATTTTCGGCAAGTTAAAAACAAATTCAAAACCATGCTGCAAGACCTGATTTGCGAGGTCTATTGGAAAACAACTCTCAGTCTTAACTCCGACTACTACCCTGCAGATCCTCTCAGGAACGCACACAAACACATGAGTGGGCCTAAAAAATTAGTAACGGTTTTGCCCCAATCAGCCTGGTTAGTCATCTTGTGTGATGAAGTTTCGTTTGTGTCCGACCCGGTGTGGAGCTGTGGTCTATGCTCCGCTTCACTTAAAAGGCTGCCTTTCATGTGGCCGCCGATAGAACTTAACAGGATCCTGTGATTAATTGATTCAGGAGTCTGATAAGTGCTCTTTCGGTGGCTGTCTCGAAATACGACGTTCATGTGTAAACACCAAAAAGCCCCTCTTAACTTTCCCACAAGCACTGTCCTGTCTATTGGGTGTTTGTTTTGTTGTTTGTTTGCCGCTCATGTTTGTTTGGTTGTTTGTGGTTTTGTCCCACCCTACACTACGCACGTCCCCACCACCCCCACGCACGCCCTCACTCCCCACCACACCCCACCCCAAACATGTCACACTCAAGTCACTTCTATGTTCTTATCTCAAAGTCACCCCAATGTCACTTCTAATTTCTTACTCAAGTCACCCATGTCACTTCTAAGTTCATTCACAAGTTTCTTACTGTAGTCATCTTTAAGTTACCCCAAGTCACTTTAAGTTCTTACCCATAGTTCATTCCCCCCAAGCGCTCAAGTTCTTACTCAAGTTAAACCTAAGTCATAACTAAGTCTTCCTCTAAGTACAACCACAAGTTCTTTATTCATGGGTATCTTCATAATTATCAAAAAAAAATACAATTATGTTTTTATCTTAAATAGTAAATGTCTAATATAGGACACAACACGCCGTCAAAAAACGCGGTCATCGTGAGGATGTCTTGTCTCTGCGTCCTCTGCGCGAAATCGCGTCAGCATAGATCTTAATGAAGTTTCTTACATCCTAAAGCAACCACATTGATTACAATTCTGGCTCTATGGTATTGTACTTTTATAGACTCATGTCTTTATTTATTGACTCCATCATTTATTAATACGCCTATGATCTATTTTTATCAAAAAAATTTTAAAATTAAGTTCTTAAAATATTATCTGCATCACAAATGGATCAATATGAACTTTTGTGGTTGGCGGTTTTGGGCGTGTGTTGTGTGTCGGCTTTGGTTTTTAGTGGTGGAGGAGTGTTTGGGCTCTTGTTTTTGCCAGCTTGTTTATATATTTTATAAACCGGTAATAACCGCCACCGCAGCAGCAAGAGCACCTAAAAAATGGCAACAGTTTTAAGGTCATTTTCCAGGAAGACTTTAGCGCTGTAGGTCTTGAATCATATTATGGAGTTTTATAGCTGGCATTGAACTCAACTGTTGGCGTTGGCGGCGTTATGTTTTCATGATGAGTTATATTTTGTTGATTGTTGTAACTGTAATTTTTTTTGTTGTTTCCTACTCAGACTAATTTTTTTCCTGCCGCATTATGCGTCCAGGATTGAGGTGTTTTTGTGACCCAATTTCAACCCTGATTTCAGTGTTTTCTGATTCTGCTGATTTATCTGGGCTCGGTCATTTTGAAGGGAAATAAAATCTATAAGATTAAAAGTAATTAATTCCCATGATTTGCGGCGACAACAATGTTCCCAAATCTGTTGTATATATCACATCTAGGACTCTAATGACTTTGTTAAAAACTGGATCCCTGTGTTAAATCATACTATAAGTCTTGTGCAGGATCATGGGGGGCAAATCTAATGACTAGTTTAGTGTACAAACTAAGAACCCGTTTGCCCAACGCTTTTTCACCAATTCTAAGACCCCAACTGCGCTTCATACCTGTTGTGATACTTTTTAATGTCTTGTGGCGACATCAGTTGAATCTGTTCTATGCTGAATCATTTCCGAGGAACTGTTTTGTTTTTTCCACTTGCTGCCAAAGAATACAGTCTTTCCTTTGTGGGCATAATACTTGGTCCATTCACTTGTTCATTGTAATCACAAGTTCGCAAGGGAATGTTTAGCAGATCGTTGCTGTTCATGTTTTCTTACTAAATATAATTATTTTATTTTTTAATTGAGGCGCTGAAAAAACTGTTGCCAACTTGTATACCATTCTGCTGTTATTGGAGGCCTAAGTGTAGGATACTCAATGCTTGGTAAAAGCCTGTTAAAAATAAAACCAGCAGATCTTGGCAAACTAGACTTTTGAGGATTCAGCAAAGCTAATTGCTTTCTCATTGGCCGCTTCATTCGCTACGAAAGATTTTCTAGTTAAGCAAGGAATAATTCCAGACAGTATAAATAGTAAATAAAAAATACATTTATAAAAAATTGCTTCACTCGTAATGATGATAGGTGGACGCGGTGGTGAATGCGCTTGCTTTTAGGGAAGTAAATTAAGCATTTTAGTAGATAGGGGATGATGGAGAGAGAAAAAGACCATAACAAAGCTATGGAGCAAATAGCAGCTGTCACAGACACCTTGAAAAGCAGAGAATTGAGCAGTTAGTTTTATTAATAACAACCTGGAAAAACAGGGACATGCAGCTTACACATTTAAAGATGTTGATCAAGCAAAGGGAAGAATATTATCTTGTAACTGGCAAATCCAATCGAGACATTGCCCCACCCAAAATATCAGTGGACTTTTAGCAAAACCCCTCAGAAATCTAAAGATGCAAGAAATCGTGTTGGTTATCTTTGGATATGACCATTGTGTATTTTATTTGGCACATAATATTGCTGATTATAAATGAACCATTAAACACAAAAGAGTTGCTCTGCTGTTGCTGTTGCCATACATACTGATATTACCAATGAGGCCCGCTAACTTATCCTGCGCATGATTCAGTCGATGATGGAAAAGAATTTAAAGGGCAACTGAATCAATTATTGTTAAAACATAGAGTTACCATTAAAAGAGGCATTCCGGAGTTCACAGATACAGGCTCTTTGTTTGAAAACTTCTAAACAAACAGTTAGCTGAAAGACTTTTTTCATACCAGTATCTCAGAGAGCTGATTGACAATTCTCGCAACACTGAATGCGGTCAGAAGGACTGCCCTCAGTTTTTGCGCGCAATGAATAATGAAGAATTTTAAAGGGCTAAAACCAGTTACAAGAATCAAAAAAAAAACATAAATGTTTGTGAAGGAGATTCTTCATCCAGCAAAATCTATTACCGTTTGGTTTGAAAGGTAAAGTTCCTTTATTTTACCGGGGGCGGGGAGGGAAGCAGATTGGGGGACACTCGCATCAGGGCAACAGATCAGTTTGGAGTGTAGATCCATATGCAAATAAAAAGAATTGGAATGATGTGTAATCCGCCCGTGTATTATTTACGAGGAAAAATGACAAACAACAAAACAACCAGCTCCTCAAAGATCTTTTGTTGAAGAAGAACTGCAATAATCCCGACATGACACTCAGTTCGCTTTAACTGGTTTTCACGTAAAATATATTTGAGGTTTAAAACCATGGAGGGCTCAGAAGGAAGCGCAGAATGAAACAAGATTGGTAAAAGGAAAGAAACCTTGGAATATGATACGGGAATCATTTGATGCGTGTATATGCTATTAGGGGAACCATTGTCGAGGATTATTCAATGCATGCTAAAATCATCCAATCAATACAACTCAAACCCCAAATTGGGGAAAAAGAATATCGTGAAATATAAAAAAAAATTCGAAACGCATCAAGCAAACATGAGGAAAAAGATTTAATGAATTGATGAAGCTTAATTGATCTTATCAATAAAAGTTGTGAAATATATAAACCTGATGATGTATCAATTATGCCGGTCCTCCAATGTCCTATTGCATATGAAAACTTGGATTAACAAATACCCGTTTTGTGTTTAGTTCTATTATTACACTTCTTTTGTTACAAACAGTTGTGTTGATTCATGTAGATTAGAATCGCAGTTTTTACGTTGTCATGATGAAAAGTCTTAGTGTCAAACAATGCTTATTTTTTAGTTGTCAATGCGATTTGTTTGACTGCAACAACATAGCAGATTTTTCCCTTTGCATTTCTTAATGGTTTTCTCCTGGCCGAATTACTGTACATTTTCGATCTTAAACCAATAAACTCCTTATTCACCCCTCCCGGATAATTTCATCCTTCATCCTTTCCTAAAACCTTTTATTAGTTAATTGAAGGCAAAGGCGAATCTTTAGGGTAATCGGGATGTGTCATTAACCAATCCGCAGGCCCTTTAGCGACTCTAATGGCATGTCTTTATAGAGGTCTTCATGTAGGGATATATATAACAAAACTATCTGTAATCTGTTGTTAAGTACTCTGGACTCAGGTACGAGGGTTTTTTAAGTAGTCATAAAGAAATTCACACATCAAAACTTTTTGATTAATTCTAAAACGGTAGAACCAATAAATACTGGTTTGTCCAATTTTTTTTGACTTTCTTTTTTTTTCATCATTATGCCAATTAGTGTTCATGAATTCTTCTAAAGTCCTGTAATTAGGTTTTGAAGTCAGGCTTAATTGCTTCGTTCTCTTTAGTGGACTTAATCTCGCTCTCCGCTTTTTGACGCTTGTGCGGGATTCTCCATAGTTTTTCCAAACAGCCTGTTGTTTTCAGCTTGGAAAAAGTCTTTTTCTGAAGCATCTGTAGATTTAGTTCTGAGATCCCCCCCAGTGTTCTTCATCATGTATGGTTTCATGAACTGTTCTTTGATCAAATGCAATTTTACGATGAACAGCTGTCAACTTACACAACCATGTCTTATAATAAAATTGCAGATGTCGTGTAATGAACATACATATTTCTTTTTGCCCCGGAGATTTGGACACAAGTTTAGGGGCTCTGTTTCGCCATCATTTAGGCTTGTTCTGCTGCCAATGGGTTTAGTATTATGCAGGTCATGGAGCTCTTTCGGATATTCTAAGTCAACGTCTAGAATATGAAACCACGCTGTTGACCCCGACTCCAAAATCTGACTCAACCACTTTTTGTTTTTTGAATATTATTTTTTGGGTCGTTTTTGTGTACATCTTGTAGTTTCGAAATGAAGTGATTGCGCCATTGCCTTCCATACAGCATTGTTTGCGTCTTAATTACATGAGATTAGTTAGACCTTTGACTTGGATCATTAGTCGTCAAGTATTTGTTGTTTTGCCTTTACAGTAATGAGGCAGACACATACTATTTTACCTCCGCAAATCCGTTTTCATCATCTGATTCTTTGGTAGGTCCAGACAATAAATCAATCTGTACTCCAGTAAACTTTAAGAAAGCATCCCAACTCTTCCCGGGCGCAGAAAGGTAAGGAGCAGGATCCAGCTGTAATCGTTTCATGCAGCGGCTTGCATTATTTTCAAGACGTCCGGCCAACAACATACATCAGCCATTAAGTAGGAGTCATGTTTGTATCACCATCGTTTTACACTTTAACTTCGGATGCATCTTGGCATGCTGGTATTCGGAATCAATGATGTCCTTTCTCTGAGACTAAAAAGAACGCGACTTTTAGGTGGGGAAGTGTGTCTTCGTCAATCCTTTCCCAACTGTTCTGTTTTTTATAAGGTATAACGGCCCTTTCTAACATGAGTTGGTGTCAAAATATTATTCTGTTAGTGGGGCAGGACTTTAGGACATAGGCCAGCGCCTCTAATGAACCCTTCATGTGCTGCAAGTGAGTCATGATAATGACATGTTATTCAGATTAAATTACAGGTACTGGTGCTGATGACGTGTTTGCAATTGCATGTCTCCCTGTTGGAGTCGGGTTCGGCTGTCTTTAGATGATGTGTAGTGCCCATGTTACCTCGCATGGGAGGAAATTAGATGGGCTGCGGCCTGGGCGGGGGGCGGTGGCGCGGGTTGGGGCTTTCTCCCCCTTTCTCAACACGATGTCTTCAATCAAACTTTAGTTGAAGATTGCATTTGTTTTGCGCCGCTCATCTAAACCTTCCACTAATGTGTCATGTCTCTTACTGTCGGATTTGTTTCCTCACTGAGGTTCTAAACCACATATCCAACAATGTGTAGGGGATTTATACTGTTGTTGGGTCTTCGAGGCCGTCATTATGATTCAGATAAATTCAGATTATTAGAACAATCATACGCACTTGACTGCATGCGCTGTAAAAATCTTCTTGCCCGCATCAGGGTCCTCTGTATAATTCTGCGTGTTGTAATGAGCGCCATCCGACCTAACAATAACGAAGGCAATGAACAATCTGGGGATTATCATTAAGACTGGTTTTCGAAAGTTTTTGTGGGCGCTGGCCCTTCATAAGGAACATGGAGTGATTCGAAGTCTGCGTAAACTACGTATGGTGATTTTGCAAACCGTTCTCCAGTTTTTAAACTAACTTTACTGCTTCTGGGGGCGGTATATTAGTTCTGTTTGACAGGCATTGGGCCGGTACAGTGTTTCTTATGTTCACTCGCCGCTTTAACATGATGGAATTCTTGTTAATCATTTGAGACTAGCTCAGAATTCTTGTTTATGGTAATGCTTTGAAGTATGGAGCCAATATTCTACACATTGGTCGTATTATGTGTAATGTGGTAGCCCGCTGGCGAATGCATCAGTAGTAAGTCAACATGATTTTTGTCATGGATCGCAATCGTTGGGGCTGTTCTTGGATACTTTAATGGGTAGTAGATTTGTTTCTCATCCCATGGGTAGATATTGATAGTTTATTGGTTTGTTTGTTTTGTTCTTCAAACTGATCATTGGAATCCACGCTAACAGGAAAAGGGACACCCCACTAAAGTTATGATCATTGATGTAAAGGGTGATAGTTAGCACTCTTCTCTGCGTTTTTGCGGACGGTAATGCAGCCTGCGGAACAACCACATAAAACAATTTGTTGTCTGAAAATTCTTTATTGTTTTAGAATGCTTTTTCGCCACTAATGCTGGAGGTAGTGGAATGTATGACCTGCCTACATCGGATGCATACTTTAGCCGGTTTAATCTGATCTCTTAGACCCTTCGCCCTCTGTCCAACAGAGCCCTCATCTTAGCTTCTTCGGCGGCTACATCAAAAGGTGATAAGCAGTTGGTTGCCCATCCAGGTGTTAAGTCTTTATGATGAAAGTATAGTCTGTTGTTTTGTTGAGACCAGACTTCTAAATTGTCTTCATTTATTGTTACATACGTCCTTAAATAAGGCTAACATGTACTTTAACTGGCGGGTCTATTGTTGGAGACCCGGAACTTGTGAAATAGCATGAGCAACACTTGCCTGTAGTTTGCCTCCTTCTGCCATCTCGGATACATTCTATGACTTCTAGATCAATATCATTTAGTGTCTGATAAAGCTTCCCCCAATGCATGCTTCAAAAATTTAGTCTGGCCCTTCATATCTTTTTATCCATGCTTGAGTTTTCTTTTCTAACTCAAAATATTTATTTAAATCAAAAATAATTAATCAATATCGACGGGTCTTTTTGTGTTTAGACTCATAAACTAAGTATAAACGCCCTTTGGGGTTGTTAATGTGAGCTGTTTAGAACAGAGTTTAATGTTTCGTTTACTTTTTTTAAACATTCCTTTTTTATTCTGCTCGGGGGGGTCTGGCCTTGAGTGAGAAAAACTTGTCCTCGCCTTTTTTGAAGATCAAACTTTGTCTTTTGTAGTCATCAAAATATCGGCCTGTAAACGACTAAATTCTTCATCCGTAATGTTTGAGGCAGCTAGGGCTTTATTTATAATCAGCTTAAGGGAACTAATGTTTAGCGTTATTAGTTGAACCATAGCTGTGGGCTTTTGGAGTTTAGTTTTTATTTTTTTGCTAGCAGCACCTACAGCTAATGAACATAGGCCAAGAGCCTAAAAGGACAACCACCTAGAGGTTAAAGCCGCGGCGTGCGCCTATTTGCACGTTGCTAAAAGAGACCAACACTACGTTCCTGCTGATAGGCACTTATAGTCGATGCTCCAGTATTAAATATGTACAGCATTAAAGGCCAGCAGAATACCTTCGTTTGGTTTTGCTGTATTCTGTAAGGTTCCTGTCTAGTACTTGCTGCATTTGTGTAATGTTTGTTAATCTGTAAGTTTTTATGCTAGGGTTTTCTACTATCCTTCGTTTGGCGACTCTTGTGGTAACTTTTGGTAATGCGTAACGACATGCTTTTTTTAAAATAAATAAATAATTTAGTAATGTATATTTTCTATCTGTTATCTTGAATATTAGCTGCGCATCGTATATTAAAAACAAATACACGTTAAGTGGGTTATCGACCTCTTTTTCTTTATCAATTTGAATGTGTATCTATGTCTCTAACGGTTCTCCGCTTACCATGAACTGATTATCCTCCGTTGGACATTAGGTCAATCCAATAAACCGTATTTCGTTGTTAAATAATGAGCAAGTCTAACGCTGTGAAGATGGAGAATCTTTAGACACAGGTCAAACAGTGGATTTCTACACCTCCCGCTCCAAACAATTTTCTTATTCGTCAAAAATGATGATAAGGTTTTAGTCGCTAGCGTTGATTTGGTTCGGACTTCCCTCAAATTGGTACATTGCACTTTGTTATTTTAGGATTAACAAATTTTCAGTTTTTTGTCTTTCGAATGGTCCTTCATCTTCGCCACAGCCATAAAAAACCTTTTTAAGCGATCTTGTTGTGGCACTCTAAAAAACTAAAATTCCATTATAGTGTGTGCCCTGCTTTTAGGAGATTTTAGAATTGAAGAAAGAATCACCTTTCGTAATTATTGCTAATTTTGGGACTGATATTGTTGCTCAATTAGCCTTGCTAAATTTGGGTTGCAAACAACGTCAAACTCTAACGAGATGTCAGAAAATGCTGTACTTTGCTTCGACTGTCTGTTTGATCTAATAACACGTTGTGTAGTCTTTAAAGTTAGTTAATATGTCAATCGTCTTTTAATGCTCCTTTGAAGCATGGGGCACATGCGCTTTTAACAACTCAAAATCTAGGGGTTGAAAAAGCGATTTCCATACGCATAACTTACGGCTTTACAAACCTTTTGCCGTCTTTAGCGTCGCGGCGCTATTCTATGTTTTAGTGCTTCTTCCATTTTCATTCCTTGAAACGCAAGATCAGCCCATGTCTTCGCGGGTTAGCCATAGATAAGAATAGGGTTTAAAAATATGTCTGCATTGTGTAAGAAAAATATTTCTTGCCCCTCAAGTTTTATTAGAAAATTTTCTTAACGATTGCCCGCCCCAGATTTTGAACAACTGCCTGTTTGGGGTCTGTTTCTGATGTTGAGTTCTAGTTTGAAAGTAAGACGCGCAGAGCCTGGCACAATCACTTCATCGCTCACTAGGTCGCCGGAAATTTACAGTAAGAATTTGATCTGAATCAATAGTAGATGGATTTATTTGGGAAACAGTAATATTCCGCTTATTTCCTTTCACGCCAAATGGTTCTTTCAGTTCTTCTATGCGGGTCAAGAATCGAGCTATATGCTTGTGACATTTTTTATAAAACAAAAATAAAAAGTTTATTATTAAAGTACATGGCAGGCATTGAAGGTGAAGAGATTTATGTTGTTTTTGGATCTGGAGACGTCATGAGTGAAATGACTCCTTTGATACAGCATCGCTCAAGACTCATTGCGGCGTGAATTAACAGAAAGTTCGGTCGGAGCATTTTTCAAAGTTTTGGCTTAGAACCCCCCGAATTTATAGATCCCTAATGATTTTGAAGTACAAGTTGATGGCCATTTGTTTGTAAGAAGCGTCCAAGGACAACGCGTTCAGCTTACAACTAAACGAGACCCATTAAGTTTTTGCCATAGGTTACTATTAGACTAAAGACTCCCTGCGAGCGTACAAAAATCGCCTTTAGCAGTGCTAAAAACCAAAATTAGATAGGGAAGCAGTTGCGAAAACTCAAAAAATACAACAAGAAACTCCCAACAGATAGCCAAATACTAAAAACATGGAACTTCAAGATTTAGTCAAACAGCAGACCAATGTAATGCAAGCAGAAACCAGTTTTTCAGAAGAAAACGCATTTAAAACTTTACACGATCCCCCCGTTACCCATGCGAGAAAATAACGGCCCTTGATCATGCTTTAGAAAAGCAGTCATAGGCGAATTTAAACAAAACAATTTAGCAAAAACTAGGTGAACTTAAAGATGAGCATTATAAAAAAGAGAAAAAGAAAAAAAACTAGTGGAGGCTGATGACGCCAACTTAGGGCATGGTGTTAAAGAAGAATAACCCAAAGACTAAAAGATCTTGAACAAGAGAGATAGCAAGACTAGAAGTGATGGCTTATAACGAGGAACATTACGAAACTCATGGGAGCAGTATAAGAGAAACTATCCAAAGATTTTTTATGATGACACAACATGCAGAACGAATAAGAACATTGTTTAGAGAGCAAGGCGTCACATTAGTAAGCGTTTTTAAACAGCTTAGGGATTTGCAATAAGTACACTGGTGAAATTTTGGCTATTTACAGGTGGCGGTGGTGTGCGGGGCTGGAGCCTCCATTCGCATCTCCTGATAAATCTTGGGTAGTACAAAAAACTGTTGATGCATCTCTTGCGGCTTATTTAAAAAAATAAGCTGGTAAAGCTATAGACTCTTTACCGGGTATATTAGGGGGTGTCGTTAGCTGGTTTTGTCTATGCAAGCAAAGTAGTTGGCTTTATGGCTGAGCACTTTTTGGGCATTAGTTCTCATTATAGTTGGGTTACTCTTTAGTAAATTAAAGATGGAGTAATCCTAGGCCAGTTACATCCAAAAACAAAGGGGGGGGGGGGGGCTGTCTTTTCATATTCATGGTCATTATCTTTTTTTGGACTTCGTCAACAGTCGTTAGGCTTTGGGCCACGGGGATTGGATGACTTATTCTTGGGTGTTTGTTTACGGCTTGCAATATTTACTGGCTCAGAATTTATTTCGTTTTTTCCGACCTTTTGTTCATTGCCTGCCACAAGGATTTTCGTTTATTGTAGTTTATTATTGTGCCTATCTGGGGATCTGAGGTCAGAGCAGCATGTAAAAACCAGTGCCAAGAGCAAAGTCTACTTTCGATCTTGCGGAATTGTAAAAATTTTGGTACCCTTTTTAATACTGAAGGTAAATCAACTGTAGAATTAATGGGTCCTCTAAATTTGCTAAGTATTGTTTTTGTGAATCAAAACCAGGTAGCAAGGATCAGTTATGCTCGATCTCGTTTGCGCGTTGCGAAACCTAGGCAAACACAAAACCGTAAGTTACTAGAACAGAGTCGTTTCTTCGTTCTATTCCTGCTTTGGTTAGCCTAGAAGTGTCTAAGATAAATGTTGTCATGCTGATTTATGCTCTTGCTCTTTGGACCCGAGGTGATCAGTTGTTGTCTGGAGAGAATGATGTGTAAGGGAGGATTCCGTTCATACTTATACTTTCTGTGCACGCCCCAAAAATAAGGGGGTGCCCTTAAGCCATGATTAGATCCAAAACTTTTGTCTAAAGTGTTCCCATATAACATTAAATATTGAATTCGTTAAGATCCTGTTTCAAAAGCCTTAATGTCTATTCTGTTAGTAAATGAGATTTAAAACGGGTTTGTCATTGGTTAATGGCGCTCGCAGTATCAGTCAACAAATACGTCTCTGAAGGTGTAATAAAAAGAAATCTATACCACTGACTCACAAAGGATGAGGAGGATTTAAATGATTCACGCATACGACACTCCACACCCCGTTGATGCGCAAAAAACAGCAAAGTTTAACTGGGTTCTGATAAACTCGCATCGGATGACTGAACCACACTTCGCGATGTAGTCTTTTTTAATAGGTGGGTTAAGATATCTGTTTATATGGTCGCGTACTAACCTTTAATTGAAAGGTGTCAGTCTGGGTCACAGAAATGTCAAGAGTATCAGTTGTATATTTTTAAGATTTGTAGTGCGGCCATCAAACAGAATATTTGGCATTAGTATATTTGAATGCGTCATTTTTAATTTGTTGTAAAAAATGTTTGTAACAATAACAACGCAAGACCGTCCTTCGTTCTTAGAAACATGCTATTAATAACAATTGCGGGAAGCAGAATGGTTGCGTTCATGAATTATTTTTTACAAAGTCGTATGGTTTAATATAAGTGAATCCAGGGGAGCAAATACGATTCTAAAGTTAACAATACAGGGGCCAAGTTAGCCAGTTAAACAATACCTGATGGTTATTACGGGGTTTTGCCTCACTATAAAGAAGCTATGAGTAACTTTGACCATTACTCTCAAACTTAAACAATCGAATCTGAAAACATTGTTGTCCTTCAAACCTGAAGAAGATGAAGTAGGTTACCATTGTGTTGGTGAGCTAGCTAAAATGTTAGGTTTTACAACTGCCAATCAAGCCGTTCATAGTTTTGAAGTTACACCAAACAAACTACTTATGAGGGAGAAAATCCGCTCGATCTTGCATTACATTCATTACTCTATGTTCATTTGGATGAGCTAAGCACTGATGAAAACTTATATGATGGAAGGCCCTCAACTGTTTTAAGAGCTCTTCCATCAGGGAAAGCTGCATATTGCGATTATGAAATTATACAATTCCCTAATTTACAGTTTAAAAGATTAGTTTGTGGGAGGGTTGGATCATTTAATGTAAAAATCGCAGACAAAACAGGAAAAGTCGTGAAATGTGATAACCTGCACATT
Source organism: Conus ventricosus (assembly GCA_018398815.1). NCBI lineage: Eukaryota > Metazoa > Mollusca > Gastropoda > Neogastropoda > Conidae > Conus > Conus ventricosus. Next base: position 18,574 of record JAFLJL010011740.1, read on the forward strand.
GTTTTGGAAATAAAATAATTAGTTGTCTAAAAAATAATGTCGCGTGGGCCAGAAGAATCAGGAGTTACATTAGCGCCTGTGAGGTGTATAACTTTAGAATTAAAAGACCTTGCAGACGTTTACAGACTTTGAACAGAATGGTGAGATAGGCGCTTTGTATGGTTTTGAGTACACTAAAGATGGTGATTATAAACGTAAAGAGGTTGGCGACAGCAAAAAGTTTCCTAAACTAGAACAACTGCGCAATCTAGAAGCAAATAATGTGGCCAGTATGAATATAAATAGTTCGAAAACCTGACCTCAAATGGCACTTAGAACCATATTTAGAATGGGAAATAAAATTTGAATTCATAAGCCCATTTACATTTTTTAGCCGTCAAAAAAGTTTCAGAAAAGCATTCAACTCTGGCCCTTTACATGTAAGTCTTATGCCAGACGACAATAGCCGGAAAGAATTGAAATAACACCGTATGGGAAAAAACAGTACATCCTCCACAGAAGAGAAACGGTTTTAAAGAAAGCTTCTACAAAATTACAGTTCTTTCCAAGCAGAAAATTAGGAGACACGTTCACAATGATATTTGAAATTTCTGTCTTTAAAGATGTGGAGAGGGATGGGGTTGTGGGCGTTAGTGATGACCTTATAAAGGAATTAATATTAGCTGGCAAAACTTAGACGTTAAACGTCTAACGTTACATCGTCGTTCTTCACAATGGTGAGGATATAAGGTTATAACAACAAGCAACAAATCATGTTGACTTAAATAGCGAAAATTAATCTTAGGTCTTGTAGGTTTTATTATATGAATTTCAA
>JAFLJL010011742.1:0-13611 GCA_018398815.1 Conus ventricosus
TCCCCCAAAAAAGAAAACCCTTTTTAAAAAAAATCCTTTTTTTTTAAAAAAAATGCTTGGGTTTTAGGGGGGCATTGGAGAACTTTAAAGAAAAACTTGAAGATTAAAAAATTAACTAAGAACCTAACTAGTACTAAAAAGAACCTACTAGTCTTACCTAAAAACCTAACTAGTGCTTCTAAGAACCTAACTATATTACTTTAAGAACCTAACTAGTACTTACAAAGAACCAACATACACTTAAAACTAACAAAAACAAACTTAAGAACCTGACTATACTTTATAAAACTTATAATTTACTTACACTTACTTGTATTTACTTGCACAAAACTTAAAAAGATTTTCTAAACTACTTTAACTTGAAAATTAACTAGTTTTTAACTTGTACTTTTTTAGTTTAAAAAAAAACTAATTACAGAGAAAATTGGGCTACTGCAGGGGGGTTCAAACTTTTTTTGCAGAAGCGGCCTTCTTCTTTTACTGTTGGGGGCTTGCACTTTGTTGTTAGGTTGGGTTTTGGGTATTTGTATGAAAAAAAAACCCCCCAAACAACAGCAGCAGCCCCTACATAATGATACCTATTTTTTAATTGTGTTGTTTTTGTTGTTTGCGTTGGGGGCGACGTATTATTATCTAACAATTTTTTTTTGGGGTTTGGGTTTGATTTTCTCTTTTGTTCCATTCACCAGTTTACGCCCCGCCCAACACGCCAGGTTTTTTTACCCTTGAAACATTATCACTTGGGGCACATTCTGCTCCTGCGGTACTTTCTGCTTTCGGACTGTCCTGCGGGCTGTCCTTAGGTCTTCTTTCCTTTCGCTCTTTTTTTTTTTTACGATTAAATTTAATATGTTTAAAAAGAAAATTAAATCCAAATGAAGGGGCTAACATCGCCCCCAAACTGAAAATGTCACATGCAAGATTTTCAGGGATTTTGTTTAAAACCGGATCTTGTATATCATATTTTAAATCTTCTTTGAATCAACCGTGCCCCTTTACTAAATTAGCATATGGGTTATCTTTTGACCCCCACCCAAACCCATTTTTGACCCCAGTTGTGCTTTACCTACGTAGTACTTCTCAACGCTGATTTGGCAGTTGCGAATCTGTTAAATATTTAGTTCAGCGCCTAAATAGTTTGTTTTCCCACACGCGCCAGAGAATTAATCTTTCTTTAGGCAGTTGTTAGGGGGTAGTCTGCTTCCCCCTCACACTTTAAAGTTCGTCACAATCCATTTTTAAAAGAAATAAAAAATAATATAATATTTTTAAAAACCATGATTTTAAACCGGTTAAATTTAGCAGTGCCTATTTTTGGTGTTATAGTTTATTCCCCCTTGCAAAATGTTTGTTTGGGATAAAAAACCGCCCCCAAAATGGGAAAGATAGAAATTCGCCAAAACTAGTTGCAACTTTATTCTAGCTTAAAAAACAAAAGATTATATGATAAAAAGCAAATAGACAAACCCTTTTGTATTTTGATTATTTTAATTATTTTTTTAGTTTTTAAAAAGATGAGCGAAAAAAAAATTAAAATTCGTTTTTTCCATTCTGCTTTGATTTGCGGCCTTAGTATGGCTATAGCGTTTAGCAAAAAACATGTTTAGAAGAAACCGGCGGATTGGAAGGTTAGACATTTAGGGGCGTTGTTAAGGGTTTTTTGTTGTAATTTCTGCAGGGATTGCCTCAAAAGACTTTCTTTTGCACAGGGAATTATTTTCCGAAAATGTTAGTCTAGAAAAAATTAAAAATGAAAATATTGATTTATAAAAAGAGGCGGGGGGGAGTATATGGTAGGAGGAGCTATTGTTAATCATTTGGCCTTTCTGGAAAGCCATTATATGTTTGTAAATTTGCGGTCCGAGAAAAAGAGAACGCCATAACAAGCAATGGAAGATTTAAAAAGGCCCAAAAGACGCTTACAAAAAAAGACGAATTGCTACTTAGACTTTATTAATAAAAATTTAAAAAGGGAAAGGGGCATGCAGACACCATTTACAGCGTTGGAGGCAATGAATGAGTTTTCTTAGTGCAGAAAAAAAATTCTAACATCGCCACCCCCAGAACTGTCTGACTTTTATGAACCCTCAGAAGAACGAAAATACAGAAATTTTTTATTGTGGGGCTTTTGGGGCAATCATTCTTCCGATATTCAATCTAAAAAAAAATTAAAATACAATTAAAATACAGTCCCTTTTTATGGACAAGTACAAAATATTTATTCTCCTAAAGGTTTTTGGAAAGGAAAGACAGCTATTGAAAACTGAGTAAAAGAAGCCGCTAGAGTGTCTGAAAATCAGATGCGAAAGACTGGCTTTCAAAACAGGCAATTTGGCAAATATATCTCCCTGCTTCCCAAAAGAATAATAGGCCTAAATTAGTTAATTCAGTATCCAAATGACACCCACCAAGATGGATTTTGTTGTATCTTCCACATGACAAAGTTAGAGAAAAAAGTTTAAGTATGCTCTAACAGTTTGTTGACATGGCTTCAAGATACAAAGTACCGCAGAACCCGTATCGGATTAAAAGCTCCCTCTGTGGCTGTGGCTTTACAACAAATATACATACGAGGCCCATTAAATACTATCCTAGGATGTTCAATTTATGATGGAAAAGAGTAAGTTTTCTGTAAACCAGCTGTTTAAACACCATGTCACCATGCAACCATCGATCCACAGGCCCTAGTTAAAAACTTTAATAAGAATCTAGCTGAACGCCTGTTTACCTACAATATCACAGAGAAATTATGGGACAAAACGCGTAACACAGAATGGGTTAGGAGATTGCCAGGCAGTCTTACGCGCAATGAACAATGAAGAATTTAAGCAACAGGGGTTGAAAGCCAGTAAACGCAATCCAAATTAAAAAAAAATTAGCATTACTGAAGATTGTGCAGGGGCTCAAAAAACTCTTGCCGTTTGAACTAAAATAAGATACCTGTAAAAGCACCTGGAGAGGCGGACGGTGATGCTAGAATTAGAGCTACCGAACCTATATTGAGCGTATATGTATATGAATTGAAAGAAATCATGAAAACAGACCCCTCCTGTATATTATTTAAGAGAAACCTCTCTCGTCCTAAAAAGCCTGCCCCTAAAAGATCGTAATGTTTCGTGAAGAGCTGCAAGTTGGTTCCCCCAAAACACAGTGAGTTTAACAAAAAAAAATAGTGTTTATTTTTTTGCTAAACTTTTTTTGTGCTCTAATTTGGATTTAACAGATCGTGTGTTTTGTTTTTTCATTTCTTTTAATGCATCAGTGTCTACCTGCCGTGAAGTAAACGTCTTTCTCCACTCCTTTGAAGTTTCAATTTATTTTGCCGCCCTGTAATCATCAACGGCCAGCCATAAGCTCTGAAATTCTTCGTCCGTAAAATGTTTTCCAACCTGTAATGATTTGCTTATTCTAATCATAATGACCAAAGTTTTGCTGATGCTAAGGGCCACAATGGCAGTATTCTTTTGTAATTTAGGGAGTTATTTTTTTTTTAAAAACAGCACTTTACGACGATCATAGACACACGCCTAAACCTAACCCAAGACCCCTAAGCTAAAGAGACTGGCGCTCTAAAACTTCCGGCCCCGGTGGCTAAAACCGCAACACTAGACCCAGCACTTACGCTAGCTACAGCCGATGAGCAAGTAATTACATAAGAAAGAGTATTTAAAAGCGTTAGCATATATTTCTTTCTAGTAACCTCTATACTTATCCAAGTCACTTCTAATTTCCTTTGAAGGTTCAGTTATTATTCTTTAATTCTAAACTGTTGAACATGCTTTTTAAATAAGATTATTATAATTAATTAATCCTTGTACATAATTTACTTATTAATCCTTCTGGCACACATCACTAACAAGTAAAACGCAATAAAAAATCAACATACTTAATGAAATAAATCGAGTACTGGTTAGTTTGTCTTTGTCAACCATCAACAGTAAACCTTGTCCCAATGATACGTGGGTGGTTTATTTTGTTCTCCGATTTTAGTAATTGCAACGGCCAAGCTTAAGAGGGAGCATCCAAGTTTTTCAGCCTTTATTTGTATGGCCTCTGATTAGCAGTATGTTCTGGCAAAACAAGTATCGCCCTCCCTCGGCGTAATAAAAGGCGAAAAATCCCGTCATTTGGCCTAGGTAGATTCTAGTTTTGGGGTAAAATTCAAGCCGCCAGTTTTTCCTTTCCCACTTCAGCGGACTTCTTTTCCTCTGGTAGCAAATAATCAGAACCCTGCAATAGATATTTTTCAATCTGTTATTTTCTGTTGTGTTCCTGAACCAAGGCTAACAAGATAAGGGTCCGCATTCAAAGCCTTTCTAAAATTAGTTTTTCTTATACAAAGTCTACAGGGGGCTTACGTAGTTCAAACTTTTAAATACCAAGTCAATTTCAGGAAGCAACGCCCAAGCATTCTCTCCTTATATGAAGTGTATCGTGGATTGCCAAAAACGTTTTGCTCTTAAATTTCTTATCTCTTCTAGTATAGGATATTGCTGTCCGTTTTTTGTCTTCAATGTCTGTAACGTTTGGTAAACCTCGTCATCTGGGTACTCATATCCAGAAACATTTCCTGGCACTGCACTTCCTATTAGATCAAACTCGTTTGTTGTCTGCTAGGTTCTTTTTTACTATACGCAACGCATTTAGGGAGATAGCTCCGCTTTTTGATCCGGCCCTCGAGACATTTCCCTTTTTATAAATATAAAAAATTTATAATAAACAAATTGTTATAGAGCAATCAAATAATAACCAAATTATAATAAACAAACGTATTGAACTGGGGTGTGTCAGTCCGTAAGCATACTTAGTGTCTTAGATTTTTTCTAACCTGTTCTTTTATTTTTTTTTTTAGCTCATCTTTGTCCCTTATTATAGAATTTCACTTAAACATTTCCTTCAAAAAAACAGTCTTCGTCCTTAGTGAAAAATAATACAAACCGATTTTAAACAAACCTGCATCGAAAGTCTTTTAAAGAACGAAGCATTATTTTTTTGATTAAGAGCCCACACAGAAACTAAGGCGTGGCGCGCCGCTAAAGGCTAGCTTTGACAGAGCTTTTTTTCTGTTTTTAACAATGTCCTCGTCTCGTTCAGCCGAAGGAAGGCGGAAAGGAGGGGGGGGGGGGGGGGGGGACTAGACGAATGAAGTTGAAGACGGGGGGGGCGCGGGTGTTTGGTTGTGGGGGAGGGGAGGTTGGTGTGGTTTTGTGATTGCAGTTCCGATTCGCGAGGTTTTTGTTGGGGTTGGGGGGTATTAGTTCAAATAGCCTGTAGGAATATGCGATATATATACTATTTTTGAGGTTGTGTGCCGTTAAGAGCGGGGAGTCGCAGCTCATTTATCGCTAGGATCCACTAAAAAATTATTCTCGTCTTCCAAAATAAACTTCCCTTTCCATTATAAGACTTGTTGGCTTGAATGGTTGTTGCAGAATATAACAATGTGTTCGGTAAGTGAGACCTGTACAATGTTTGTAACAAATCAAGTACAGACAGTTTTTGCCCACACCACATAATCCCGCAAGATAAGAAGAACCGTGGCGGATCTTTTGGTAGAAACTTCAAGCTATCCCATCTGTTTTTATTAGAATATTTCTCTGCATTTGTAAACGGCGTGGCCTTTTAGGCCTGTTTTTCTTCAATGTTTAAAACTTGGCATCACAACCATAAAAATATGCCATTTTAATTGGGCCGTGTTCCGTCTGCATTCAGTGAATAATTTATTTTTAGCCATCTTGCCCTATCCTTTTTCTCCCACTTCCAAAACAATCTGTTATCAAATGTGGATTCTAAAAATCTAGCCACAGCCCATATTTGGATATTGAAGTAGTCTTCTGAGTCTAATCATAAAGCGAAGTAGTTTTACATACGGCGATCAACGCAGGATCCTTTGCCTACCTCCAGCGAACAACCTTTCTTATTTCATCAAAGAGTTGGTGAGGTAAAAGTCCACGCCCTGAATACAACTGAGTCAGACCTGCCATTTTTATTGTAAAACAGTCACCTTCTTAATTTTGGAATATAAAACGGACTGTCTGAATCTCCTCTGAAAAAAGGAGTTGTTCCTTCAGTAAACAAGAAACAAAATTCCTTTTAAAGACTTCAGAGCCTGATTTAGCTGTATGTTCCAAAGAGTGTGCGCATAATTCTATTTTCTGTAATGGCGAGTATAACTCTTTCAAAATAAATTCACTGTTTTACTTTTTATACTGGGTATTAAGATATTACTGGCCAGTTCAGGGTTATAGTAACAACATCAAACTCAAGAGAGATGTCAACTAACTGTGTATTTAGCAAAAGGGTCTTCAGGACAGAACGACAGAAAACGCTAAGGATTAAATGTCAAGAACATAACAAAGTTTTTGCCTTTAAGTGCGCCTTGTAATATGGCCTATCGCGTTTTTACAACTCAAAATCTAGAGGGGAATGCGAAATCTGTTGCCATATGTTCTGCTACTGCCTCTCTATAACGTCCCCATTCTTTGCATCCTCGCGCTTTAAGCCTGTGCTGAGGAGCCGTTTGGACTTTGTTATCCTGATGAAACTTTCTCTTTTCTTTCTTTTTAGGTAGCAACATAGATCAGAATAGAGGGCAAAAAAGTCCTGCTCGCCCTAGTAATAAAGACTTCTGATCCCGCCCAGTTTGATTGTAATATGAATTAACGATAGCCTGCCTAAATTAGCAAACAACACTAGCATTAGGATCTGTCGATTTAATAAACTATTTTTGAATGATAGTTTAGCGGTGCCTGACCATTATCACATCGACAGCGCCAAGAATCAGGGACCCTTAACTAATACATCTTGTCCAGGCACAACTGTTGATGGAGTATTTACTCTAATTACCGTCTGCCTTATGCCTTTATACGCCGTGGGGTTCCGATCTCTTTTCTGTATGGATCGAGGTCACAACCGTAAGAGTTCATTTTTTAGAAAAACAAAAAAGAAATAAATAAAAACATATGGCGAAGATTTTGACGCATTGATCCTATTGAAGACGAAGAAGATGAAAAAGACTGGGCCCTTCATTCAGAAGAGCTTGAATGAGCGGGTTTCTTCACTCCCTAGACAACGTCAAGAACTATTTGCGAGAAAGAATTTAATCATTCTATAAAAGCATAGGAACGAGACAGCCAGGAGTGATTGATCCTAACGATTTTGAGGAAGATGGTGGGCATTTGTTATAAAAACTGGTGCAGGAGGCCGCGAATGCTACTTCAATGCAAAACCCAAACAGGTTTTTTAAAACTCAAGTCACAATAAGCGAAAACTCCCTTTGGCTAAGGCAGAACAATTAAACCTTTTAGAGCTTAGAGCCGAAGCGTTAGGTCCGTTTTACAGAACTTGGAGACTGGGCTGCCAAACACAATCGGAAATACAAAACATACCTCTTCAAGAATTAAATCAAACAGCAGATGAATTAATAGCAGAAATTGAAACGAGTTTAAAGTAGGAGACAGTACCAGAAAAAACATTAGCAACAATGATGATTCAGGTCACACTGAGCGGTGAAATTGAGGCACTTAGGAGTGAAAACAATACTTAGGCGCGAACTTGAGGGCATTAAGAATGCTCCTTACAAACTGTAAGGGAGGCACAAGCGCACCACTAGGCATACTTGACGACCTAGATGAAAACTAGAAGAAGAAAAAAATAAACTGGCTGATGCAGACGATAACAATTTAGGCAAGAGAAAGGTTAGGAATACAGCAGAAAAATACAAGATTTAAAGGTTGTAAAGGAAAGCCAGGTTAGAAATGCTGTCCTACTAACAAGCGCAGCTAGCATCACAAACAAGCAGAAATAAAAGAAACTATAAACAAAATACTTTATGAAAACACTAACCTAGCAAAAAGAATAATGACTCTGGTTCAGAGAACAGGGATTACAATAGTTAGTATATTAACAGCTGTAGGGTTTGCAATCTCTACACTCGTTTATGCTTTAACCGGCAGTGCACCAACAGGGCCAGTAGCGCCCCCAACGCCCCAACCTGGTAAAAGTTGGATTAGAAAACAATTGCATCATCTAGCAAACCTATTAAAGAAGTTAGCTGCCAAAGCGCTTGATGCTCTACCTGGCATAATAGGCAGTGTTGTTAGTTGGGTTTTGTCTACTATAGGCAAAGTTGCCGGTTATATGGCTGACCATCTGTGGACATTAGGAGTGCTAGCTGCTGGATTATGTTTAGTGAAATAAAGTATGGCTAATCCAGTAAAAGTTAAAAACACAACGAGGCTGTCTTTTCGCTAGTATGACTGTCAGTGCGAGGTAGATCAACAGGTGGAGCGCTTTCTGGGCTTTTCTGGCTGTGGGGAGCTTATAACTGGTGGTGGATTGCTTTCTGGGGTGTTTATAACCGAATCGCCTTCTTCAGGCTAGGTACTTTCTTAAAATGGATGGAGCGGGCCTTGTGTTTAAGCATTTATTTTGCCCTAAGTTTTGGCCGTCTCCAGCTATGAGGATTTCATTATTATAATTCTGTATCATGCCAATCTGCAGTCTAAGGTCAGAGGGTAGCATGTATAATCCATGGCCTACAACAAAGTCAACCTTTGACCTAGCATGTGTAAGAACGTCTTGATACCTTTGTATGCTGGCAGGCAAATCAACAGCAGAGTTAATAGCATCTTCTAAATTGGCTAGAAATTGTTTTCTGGCATCAAAGCCTGTAGACTGATCTACTATGCTAGACTTGGTCTGTGCTTGTGCTCCTAATAGACACCAAACGTATGTCCGTATGGAGTCATTAAGTCTTTGCACTCCTGCATTGTTAGGCCTTCACTTTCATCTAAGATAAATGTTGCCCAAGCATTAGGATGTTTTTGTTCTATGGATCCCAATCGAACTTGTGCGTTTGGTTGAAAAGAGGTGTGGCCAGGCCAGTAGTCATAAGTATATTCTCTTTTTGCACCCCACAAATACAATGTTCCTAACCCATGATTGCGGTCTAACACCCCCTTTAGTTAGCGCATCTCGTGCAGAACTATTAGCAAATAGAATTAACTCATTCTACATAAGCTTAGGACTAAAACCGCCAGAGGCCCCAGTCCTTTTGATTTTATGATTGATAAAAGCAACCATATGTTTATAAGAACTAGCGGAGGAAATTTAGTAAGAGTTACTACAAAGCCAGACCCAACTAAGTTTTTGAAACTAAGCACAATTAGGCAGAGGATCCCTGTTGCTGACCAAAGGCGATTAAACATTTTAAATTTAAGGCCTGAGGCTGTTAGTCTTTTACAGAACTTGGGGCAAGAGTTGCCAAAACAATCTGAAATAGAAATGACGCCTTTTCAAGATTTAGGACCAAGAATAAATGATGCAGCAACAGAAATTGAGGCGAGTTTTAATGAGGAAACAGTCAGAAAAACATTAGAAACAATTGACGATTCTCCATTGCCCATGCGTGAAATCCTGGGGCTTAATGATCGTCTAAAGTCAATAAGGGGTGAACTAGAAAACAATTTGGCAAAACTTAGTGAGCTAGATAGAGAGATAGAAGAAGAAAAAAATAAACTCGCTGATGCAGACGATAAAAATTTAGGTCGAGAAGAAAAGGCTAGAATACAGCAGAAAATACAGGATTTAAGGTTACAAAGGGCGGTCAGGTTAGAAGTGTTGTCTACTAACAGAGCGCAGCTAGCATCACAAACAAGCAGAATAAGAGAAACTATAAACAGAATACTTTATGAAAACACTACGCTAGCTGAAAGAATAAGGACTCTGTTCAGAGAACAGGTGATTACAATAGTTAGTATATTAACGGTTGTTGGGTTTGCTATCTCTACACTCGTTTATGCTTTAACCGGCAGTGCGCCAACAGGGCCAGTAACGCCTCCAACACCTCAGCCTGGTAAAAGTTGGATTAGAAAACAATTACACCACCTAGCAAACCTATTAAAGAAGTTAGCCGCCAAAGCGCTTGATGCTCTGCAGTGTTGTTAGTTGGGTTTTGTCTACTATAGGCAAAGTTGCTGGTTATATGGCTGACCATCTGTGGACGTTAGGAGTGCTAGCTGCTGGATTAATTTTTAGTGAAATAAAGTATGGCTAATCCAGTAAAAGTTAAAAATACAACAAGGGCTGTCTTTTCGTTAGTATGACTGTCAGTGTGAGGCAGATCAACAAGCGGTGTGCTTTCTGGACTGCTTTCTGGCTGTGGGGCGCTTATAGCTGGCGGTGGATCGCTTTCTGGGGTGTTTATAACTGGATCGCTTTCTTCAGGGTTGGGGACTTTCTTTAAAATGGATGGGGCGGGCCTTATGTTTAAGCCTTTATTGTGCCCTAAGTTTTTGGTCGTCTCCAGCTATAAGGATTTCATTGTTATAATTCTGTATCATGCCAATCTGCAGTCTAAGGTCAGAGGGTAGCATGTATAATCCATGGCCTACAACAAAGTCAACCTTTGACCTAGCATGTGTAAGAACGTCTTGATACCTTTGTATGCTGGCAGGCAAATCAACAGCAGAGTTAATAGCATCTTCTAAATTGGCTAAAAATTGTTTTCTGGCGTCAAAGCCTGTAGACTGATCAACTATGCTAGATTTGGTCTGTGCTTGTGCTCCTAATAGACACCAAACGTATGTCCGTATGGAGTCATTAAGCCTTTGCACTCCTGGCATTGTTAGACCTTCACTTTCATCTAAGATAAATGTTGCCCAAGCATTAGGATGTTTTTGTTCTATGGACCCCAATCGAACTTGTTTGTTTGGTTGAAAAGAGGTGTGGCCAGGCCAGTAGTCATAATTATATTCTCTTTTTGTGCCCCACAAATATACTCAGAGGCATAAAAAACGCGAAAACAAACTGTATAGAAATGTTGATGTAATTTGGCTACCGATTCCTTTGAACTGGTAATAGAAAGTGAGAAAAAGCAATTGAACACCGCAAAAGTGTCCTTTCAAAGTTCATTCTGGTAGAAAATAAGGTCACATGAACTTGACCTTGACCCTGTGTTAACAGCAGAATGTCAGTATCTGGTGTGACCACCTCGAGCATTGATCACAGCTGTGCACCTGCGGTACATCGAGCGCACCAGAGTGTTGGTCTGCCTCTGGGGGACTTGCCACCACACCTGGCCCACAGCGACAGCAAGCTGAGCTGCTGTCTGGGGTCTGGGGTTGAGCTGGTTCAACTGCCTCTGAAGGGCATCCCAGAAATGCTCTATTGGGTTAAGGTCGGGAGAACGGGCTGGGTGAGGCAGCAGATTGATGTTGTTCTGCCTCAGGAAGTTCTGCGTAGCACGGGCAGTGTGCGGCCTTGCGTTGTCCTGCTGAAACAGGTTCTGTGGATGCTGCTGGAAATGCGGCAGGATGTGGGGCCTCAGAACTTGGTCGATGTAATGAACAGCAGTGACCCCGTTACCACGTCCTGGACCCACATTCTGGTAGATGACTGGCCCAATACGGCGATTTATGCCGATAGCCCCCCAGATCATGATGCTTTCACCACCCCATGGGTCCCTTTCGGTGATGTTGGCATCCGTGAAGCGTTTCCCCCGCTCTTCTCCAGATCCGGATGCGGCCATCGCCTGGGTCGACGCAGAACCGGCTTTCATCACTGAAGAGGACTCGGCCCCAGTCCCGATGGCGCCAATGCACGTGGATCTGTGCCCACTGCAGACGGTTCTGGCGATGCTGGAGTGTCAGGATAGGTCGCCGGGCTGGACGCCTGCATTGGAGACCAACTGTGTTCAGTTGGCGACGCACGGTCCTGTTGCTGATTGGCCTGCCATGGTTGCCGACGGTGTTCCTGGCTGTGTTGGCAGCGGTTTGGTAAGGCTCCCGTCGATGCTGACGAAGAAGATGGCGGTCTTGGGCTGCTGTGGTGACCTTCGGTCTGCCGCTCCTCGGTCTGTCATCAGTGGTGTTTCTTGCTTGAAAGCGGTCCAGAAGGCGATAGACGGTGGAAATGTGGACTCCGAATGCGATAGCGACCTGCCTCATTGGAACCCCGGCCTGCAGTTGCCCCATTGCTATGCAACGATCTTGACGAGAAAGTCTCGGCATTATGTTGGCGCCGCTGGAAGGGATGATTTGAACTTTTTGGGGTTTGGAAATTTATAGCCCCACAATGGGGGCCACATTGAGTTGCAATTCACATTGATGCACGTGACGTAGGTAGTCCACATGGCAAATGCACTCCTCGTGCCAAAAACGCTGACCCGGCAACATTCACCCACTGTTACGAGGTTACAACCGGCCAAGACACCACGTACTGCTAATGTTGCACGTGCCAACGACATTGCTTACGTCCTGTTCACAATGTGAACAATCGTGCACTGTCTCTATTTTTTCGCGGTTTTTTTTGCCTCTGAGTTGTGCCTAACCATGATTGTGGTCTAACTTTTGTCTAAAATCAGTTGAAGGATCAATGTTAAATTCGTTGCAGATTCTTTCATATGCATTATTGTCCATTGGGCTGTTGAATGGATTAAACGCGTTGTCGCTTGGGAGGACTACTTGCAGTTCAGTTAGTATTCGTCTGTACTGGTAATAAACATGAAAGTTATATACTGCCCTTACTAAAAGATTAGGATGGTTTAAATGGTTTGCATATGAAACACCACAGCCAGTAGTTGCGCAGTAAATGGCAAAATTTAACTGATTCTGAAAAAAAGCCATAGGGTGGGATGACCATGCTGAGGGCACTCTGTCACTCTTTATTGGTGGATTTAAATATCTAGTTAGTGGATTTGCAAGCCTAACTTGAAAGCCATATGATCCATCTTCTGCAATGGTTAAATTGCTGAAGTCTAAAGATTTGGGGTTATAAAACGCTCCTACATCGTAAGTGGCACTTTCGTTATATTTAAAAGGTTCCATTTATTTTTAAATTAGTTTTTTAAATAGTTATAAAAAGGATGTACATCTATATAACCAAGCAAAACGAGCGTGTGTTCTTAACGCACCCAATTGAAAATAGGCACGGCGATTGTAGGGTTGCCCTTAGAGAAATTGGGTTTTAAAATAAAATGGATTAACATATCTGAAAAAGATAAGAATAACTGGGTGGATATTAAGGATGGGCAAGGCAATCTATTAAAACATTTAAAAATACCCGATGGTTACTACAACTTTTGTTCTTTAAGAGAAGTATTTAGCAATTTTGACATTAAGTTAAAAATTAATGAGGCAAATCTTATAGTTACTATGAATTTTCCAGAAATTGAAGAAAGGGAGTACGTTTTTCCTAGAGGCCTTGCTCGAATTTTAGGCTTTTATGATAGTGGTGAAACATATCATATTAAAACACATATGTACTTAAAAGGCGGTCTTTATGAGTATGTAGGCAGTAGACCAACCGATTTTTCTCGTGAACCCAATTTTGTATGTCCATTTACAACAGTTAAAAACAGATACTAATTTGTTTAATGGCTATCCATCTACTGTTCTACGAGCATTGCCACCAACTAATGTAGGGTTTTGCGATTATCAGTTACATAGGTTTGGCGGAGACAGTGAATTTAAAGAATTAATTAAGGATTCTTTAAATTCATTGGATGTAAAAATAGTTAATCAAGACGGAAAGCCAGTTAATGTTGATTTTGTATTTGTTGATAGTGTGTGAGAACAGTAGTAGATAATTTTAGAATAGTAGTATTGAAGG
>JAFLJL010011744.1:0-23137 GCA_018398815.1 Conus ventricosus
GTGTAAAACCCTTCTGGCAATTGGGGCTAACAAAGGGGCGGTGGTTGGGACCACCCCCCTTCCTTCAGAAACGTCCTTTTGGATCAGGAATCCCCCTATACAACGCATCAAAACGAAAAGAGATCTCGTTTTTTGAAGCCCGGAAACAGGTTTTGGCAGTCAGACGCCAACAGCTTCTTCATATGCTTCGGCCGTAAAGACAGTTCCCACAGTTCCTACTGGGTCAGTCTGCTGCCAGACTGATGAATTCATGTTTTCTAAGACATTGCAAGGAAGAATTGTAAACCCCTGGTGGGAAGCAGGTCCACCACCCCCCAAACCCCAAAGTAAAATGCCCCTGGAGGAGGCAAAAAATCCGCCACCCCTCAGACTCCCCCAGCAGTCTACAACATCTGCTCTGGGCAGATTAAAAAACCAGCACTCCCACCTCGAACTCCTCTGCCCCAGTGCCCGTGCAGGCAAGGGAGTTCAATCCAGTGTGGAGAGGTGGAGATGTTGTCTCGTTCGTCATGTCTTTAGATGGATTCCCCCATCTCCTCGACAAAGGGATGGTGGGATAAAGAGAAGAAACCTCCACCGTCTCCCAATCCAGACCTTCTTCACCTGTTGGCAAGTCTGCCAGCAGGTCTGAAGATGCAAAACAGCCCGGTACACTCTCAAATAAATTTACACCTTAGAAGCAACGTTGAGGAGGAGATGACCTGATCTCTCTCCTTTTCGCCCCTCTGCACCATGGATAGTGCAGTATCCATTGGAATATCCGTGGACTAAATTCCAACTTCGAGGAGCTGCGCTTCTGTGTCAATCTATAAAACTTCCATCGTGGCTCTTCAGGAAACTCAAATTAAAAGCCAGAAGACCTTCACTCTTTCTGGCTTTAATATTCTTTCGAAACCTGCACAACCATCCACGTTGGGACTGTCGGGCGGTGTTGCCCTTCTCATACACAAAACTTTGCTGTATTCCCGTCGCTCTGTCTACCTCCCTTCAGGCTGTAGCTGCGAGAGTCACTCTCCACAAAACTGGTGACAATCTGTTCCCTTTATCTCCCACCTTCTGTCCCGGTTTTTTCGTCAGGACCTTGTCAGTTGATAGGAGAACTTCCTCGACCTTTTTTGCTTTTTGGGTGACTTTTAAAAGGTCACAATCCTCTTTGGGGTAGTGTCAGTACTCATCCAGAGGTCCCGCTAATTGAGGATGTCCTTTCGGATTTGGATTTGTGTTGGTCTAAACGCGGATCTGCAACTTCCTCCACTCTTCCACAGGGTTCACTTTCGTGTTTAGATTTGTTGATTGTGACCCCTCGCTGGTTCTGGACTATGAGTGGTCTGTCCATGACGATCTGCACGGAAATGACCCTTTCCCTGTCCTTCTACAACCCGTAATAACTGAACACGTCTTTGTCTCTCAACATGGGGAGTTTGTATTATACTCCCTGTTTGGCTAGTATACTTACCATGTCAGACAATAGCTTCACGCAGTTAGTCTGCTCTGCCAGGCCGAAGTTTTTGGGTGGCTAATGCAGTGATAAGACAGTCACGTGGTGCCCAACCCACTTCCCCCGTAGGGAGAAGCCAGTGTAAGTCTCCATAGTCATTCATCGAGGCCTGCGCGCAAGGTTTAAACCCCCGAACCCTTTGGGGCTAGCGGGAGGTTTGGGCGGGCATAGAGTCTGATTGGGAAGTATACTAGCCAAACAGGGAGTATAATACAAACTCCCTTTTGGCGTCATATACTGTACCATGTCAGACAATAGCAGAATTCATAGTAAAAAGGAGGAGGGCGAGGTGCCCTAGTGGTTCCTGGGGTTACCCGATATGGATGCATTAGCCGCCACAAAGGATATCCCATTAGAACCATCAGCCCTGGTCTGCGGATGTCCCTAATAAATTTTATGAAGGGATTTTCCGAACGCCAGAAGCTGCCTCAGAGGGGGCGCATGGGGAAAAGGGTTACACTGTAACCCAGAAGCGCAGCTGTCATGAACGTCACACCGTTTGGAAGGAAACAACATTTCAGACACTGACCACTCCGTAGACCTGTTTACCCATCATTTCACCATATTTGTACATTTTGGCAAAAACTGGAGACTGTGTGACAGCTGTACCCAGGCCCTGACGTGGCCGATAATGGAGATTCACGTTGTGTCGATGTACATCATGCTGATGCTGGGGCTGCGCATCCTGCCACACTTTGTGGACTACATCAGCTCATCAGGACCACCAAGTTCCTGCCAGCGTCTTCCTCCTCTTCTTCTACTTCCCGCTTCATGGTCATGTCCTGTCCCGACACCCCACCCTTGGCCCCTGCTCTCCAGCATCATCACCATGGTAGATGACCACCAGTCTGCTGTCCCCGTCTCCTGTGTCAGTGTGTTGCTGGTCAGATTGTTTTGGTAGTGTGAGGTCAGGGAAGGAGTGATTTTGGAATGTCCCATTGCCGTACCTGAGCTGTGGGATGGCATTTCACAAGAAACCACTGCATAGAAAGGTAAAAGAAAGAATGTTAGAATTTTCCTGCCAGCTGCAGGTGCCCATGGCTCTGAGGTCCAGAGAAAGAAAAGAAAGGTAGAAAGCAAAAAAAACTTTGTGATGATAAATTGGTAACTCTTTCACACCACTAGTGAAAATAATTCCACATCCATAGCACTGAACAAATGCTGTTTTTCCGACCAAATCGCTAGCAGAAAATAATGGCAACACAGAGCACACAATAGAACAAACAACAGATATCCCTGATAGGGTA
This sequence comes from Conus ventricosus, assembly GCA_018398815.1. NCBI lineage: Eukaryota > Metazoa > Mollusca > Gastropoda > Neogastropoda > Conidae > Conus > Conus ventricosus. The sequence continues at coordinate 2,746 of JAFLJL010011744.1, forward strand.
TCTCTTTTTTGTACTCCCAGTTCTTAAAGAACAGGGAGTACTTTAAATGGGAACGAAGAAATGCCGGTCGTTGCGGTGTGTCTGTCTGTCTGTCTGTCTGTTCTGTCCCGTGGTCAAAATGTGTTCCAACTCGCTCCAGACAAAAACTACTGGGTCCATCATTTCTGAAAATTTGTAGTATGTCATTATGGGTCACGGATGATGCCCCTTTTAGTTTAACCGTACTGCCGTTACTTTATCGGCTGTAACGGCCTGTAAACGCTTTTTTCTTCTCCATGAATATCTCCAAAGTAACTTGGCCGATCTTTGTGTGTAAATTACAGGTAGGTTCATTAGGTCACGGATGATGCCCGATGTTTTAGTTTACCCCACCCGTTATATAGGAGGTAGTCCGGTTTACTAACAGGGCTGTAACCACCTGTAACGGTTTTTGCTTCTTTTTAGAAGATCTCGAAAGCACATGGCCTTTCAGAAAATTGTAAGTATGGTTCATTATGGGTCACAAATAATGTCCGATGTTGAGTTTACCATTATACCATTACAAACCTCCTGGGGTTGCGACCTTGGTCGTGGTCGGAGGGCTTGGCGCGGTCCAGTGATCCCTTAGGCAATGCTGGCGGGGCATCAAATACTATGGAGATAGGCTGGTTTTTCAAACTCTTCTAGGCCTGTGAAGTCGAATGCTTGCCTGGCCTAAGCGAATGTGTAAGAGTTGATCCCCTGTAGGATTTTCCAAGTCCAGATAGGACTATAGGGTGAGGATTCCTGACTAAGATAACCCGCGTTCTTTCTCCTTTCTGGCTTTCCTGTCTCTGCCTTTCTATTTGGCCCTTTCATCCTTCGTCTCCCCTTCAAAGTCTCTTTTCCCCACACTCCGTTTTCTCTCTGTGGTCTCCTTAAGATCCCCCCGCGTTTGCCGTGCGGTGCGACCTGTGTCGGAGGGGATGAGATCCTGGTGAATGAGAGGCCATGCTTGAGGAGGCAGTGCACTCAACACAACACTTTGGCTGACCTCTCCTAGACATGGAGTACACTTTGGCCCGGGTGTAACTAATCGGCTCGCCCTTCTTGGGGCTGGGTCTAACAGGCAGTTCCCCTGCTGGCCGAAGTAAACCCCCTGCGTGCTCAGCTCCTCTTTCCCGGGAGTTGAGCATGATCAGGGGGGATAGGTTGGTGTGTTTCTTGTTTGTCGTATGTCTCTCCTGAAGCCAGGAATGGTCTAACATTGTTTCTTCCCTGGCCCCTTAGTTGGACTCCAAGGTGTGGTAAGGGAGAGATGAAACATAATAAAATAAATATGGGCTTTTTCTAAAAACCATCCCCCCAAAAAGAGGAGGAAAGCAGCAGCCCCTATTTTCAGGGGATCTTTAATTCAGTAGTGATCAAGATACTAGTAAGGACAAGACAGGTTTCTGGCTTCCTGGCTCGTGAGGAAGGGACAGAGCAGGAAAGACCCATTTCAGCTCTGAGTCCTTTCCGCCATACAGAAGGGCTTTTCAATGTTTCCAGTGACCCACAGTCCATCAAAAGATTGCGGTATGGCTTCGTTTTCTGATTCAATGCAGATCCAGAAAACAATCCAACAGCTGCTGAGGGCAACAAAGCTCGTGGAATAGAGAGATCAGGTGACCTCCCTATAACATTGAATTCGTCGAAAGAATGATTCGCTGCCGAGATTTAACAGGTGTACTCAGAGGCTGAGATTCAAGACGAACTGCGTCCAGGGTGTGACGGAGGTTGCACAGGGTGACGGTAAAAAAAGGGCAAAAAGAGTGGCCACCAAACACCTCCTTTCTGCATTCGCAACCCTGTGCTGCCTCTCGGTACATCAAAGTTTGTTCGGTTACTTTGAACGTTTCGAGACCAGTTGTAGTTTCCGTCCCCGTTGAGTGCTCAATGCCAGAGGTTTGTCCATGTCAAAGACCGCTGGTTCTGGGAAGGAGGTGTGCGGTGTTTGCTGCAAAGCAACCCATGATGGGCCGTGTAAAGACCCGGCACATTGTGCCTAACTGCGGTGGTGAAACCATCCCTCCTCTTCAAGAAACAGTTCCTCTTTGGATCAGAATCCACTATACAACGCATCAAAACAGAAAAGAAGATCCTCTCGTTTTTTGAAGACCGGAAACTGGTTGTTGGCAGTCCAGACGCCAACAGCTTTCTTCATATGCTTCGCCGTAAAGACAGTTCCCACTGTTCCTACTCGGTCCATCTGCTGCCAGACTGATGAATTCATGTTATTTCTAAGACAATTGCAATGAGAATTGTCAACATCTGGGAAGCAGTCCACCACCCTCCCAACCCCTAAGTGACTGACCCTGGAGGAGGCAAAAAAATCCCCGCCACCCCCCTCATACTGCCCAGCAGTCTACAACATCTGCTGCGGCAGATTAAAAAAACCAGCACTTCTCCCACCTCGAACTCCTCCTGTCCAGTGCCCGTGCAGGCAAGGGAGTTCAATCCAGTGTGGAGATGGGGGAGAAGTTGTTCTCGTCGTCATGGTCCTTAAGATGGATTCCCCCATCTCCTCGACTAAGGGATGGTGAGATGAGGAAGAAACCTCCACCGTCTCCCAAATCCAAGACCTTTCTTCACCTGTTGGCAAAGTCTGTCCAGCAGGTCTGAAGAGGCAAAACAGTCCGTTACAACTCTCAAATAAATTTACACCTTTAGAAGCAGGACTTTGAGGAGGAGATGACTGTCTCCTCTCCTTTGCGCTCTCTGCACCATGGATAGTGCAGTATTCCATTGGAATATCCGTGGACTATATTCCAACTTTCGAGGACTGCAGCTTCTTGTGTCAATCTATAAAACCTTCCATCGTGGCTCTTCAGAAACTCAAATTCAAAGCCCAGAATACTTCAACTCTTTCTGGCTTTAAATAAATCTTTCGAAACCTGCACAACCATCCACGTTGGGACTGTCGGTCGGTGTTTGCCACTTCTCATACACAAATCTTTTGCTGTACTAGTCTGTCCGCTCAGTCGACCTCCCTTCAGCTGTACTCTGCCGAGAGGCACTCTCCAACAAGAACTGTGACATCTGTCCCTTTAATCTCCACCCTTCTGTCCCGGTTTGTCCGTAGGGGGACCTTTGTCAGTTCTGAAGAAACTTCCTCGACCTTTTTTGGCTGTTGGGTGAAGACTTTAAAACGGTCACAATCCTCTTTGGGGTAGTGGTCCGAGTACGTCATCCAGAGGTCTGCTAATTGAGGATGTTCCTTTCGGATTTGGATTTGTGTTTGTCTGACGACGGATCTGCAACGTACCTCCACCTCTTCCACAAGTTTCACCTTCGTGTTAACTTGTTGATTTGTGACACCCTCGCTGTTCTGGAACTATGAGTGGGCTGTCCATGACGATCTGCACGAAATACCATTACCCTGTCCCTTCAACAACCCGTACATAACTGAACACGTCCTTTGTCCTCTCAACATGGGAGTTTGTAATTAACTCCCCTGTTTGGCTAGTAGTACTTACATGTTCAGAACAATACATGCACGGGCAGTAGTCTGCTCTGGGCCAGGCCCGAAGTTTTTTTGTGTGCTAATGCAGTGGGATAAGACAGTCACACGGGTGGCCCACCTCCCACTTCCGCCGTAGGAGAGAAGCCAGTGTAAGTCTCCATACGTCATTCCTCGAGGCCTGCGCGCAAAGGTAAACCCCAGAACCTTGGCGCTAGCGGGGAGGTAGGGGCGGGCATTAAGAGTCTGACATGGTAGTATACTAGCCTAACAGGAGTATAATACACACTCCCATTTGGGGTCCATATACTGTAAACATGTCAGACAATAGCAGAATTCAATAAAAGAGGAGGCGCGTGCCCTAGTGGTTCCAGGGGGTTACCCGATATGGATGCATTAGCCGCCACAAAGATATCCCCATGAGAACCATCAGCCTGGTCATGCGGAGAGATTAGCCCTCAAATAAAATTTTATGAAGGGATTCTCACGAACGCCAGAAGGCTGCCTCCAGAGTGCGCAATGGAACAAGTGCTGAATGCCTGCTGAAGTGGCCAGCGCACTGACCCGGGCCCGGGGGCAGAGACGGGAGATCCTCGGATGCCTGGGAATAGGCAGTGATCCTGGACCGTCTTGGAGAAAGCCACCAGAGACAGTGCCAGCTGAATGCTTTCTGTTACTTGGGGTTGATGGAAATGAGCAGACGGTCTTTGTAGAAACGCGCCTGGGCGCGAGCGTTCCCATTGGTTTAGACATCGAGAAGGGACAAAGGGCTAATGTCCGAAGAGGGTCGCCTCCTAGTGTAAGCCGCCAGCGGCGAGATGAAGTAAGGGGAGGGACTGTGGCCGGGTTCCTGTTCTTGGGCTAGAACTCTGGGAAGGAACTTAAAGAGACGGAGCCTCTCTGTTGGAAGGCAATGTCTCTTCTGGGGGTCCCCGCTAAGGGCAATGGATCTCGCCTCGCCGTCCTCGCGGAAGCGAGGGCGAGGGAGGAAGGTAGTCTTCATGGACAAAGGTCGAAAGGAAATGGATGACAAAGGCTCAAGGGGGGTTAATTGAGGACTCAAGAAACAGTGAAGAGGTCCCAAAGGGGAACACGTCCTAGGGGTTGGCCTCACGAAGAGAACCCCTCTGGAGATCTCTCTGAAAAAATCATTCTCAAAGGAAGGTCCGGCCATTTGGGGAGGAGTGGTCGTGCAGATGGCCGACCTGTAAGCCCCTGATGGAGCTAGCAAGAGGTAAGTTGTGGACAGGAAAAATTTCCTATTTGGATGTTGGTGGGCGAATGTGAGGGGGGGACAGAATTGGCTTTGCAACCATGAGACCCCTTTCCCTTCCTCCATCTGCAGTCATAAAGGGACTTCCGTGCTAGCTCTGCGAGAGGACATGGCTCGGTCTTCGGATTCCTGCGAGGCCCCTGCGATGGAGAGGGTAATTGAGGACGGAACGGACCTGTCCTTCGAGAGGGGGATTTGGATGTTCGCAGGCCCGGGCTGACACAGAACCAGGCTGGAGTGAAGAAACCTGGGGATTGTGGCGTGAGGAGGGCCCGAACGGGGTTGCCTGAGCCTGTCCCACCTGTGTTTCAACTGAGAGGGGGTTCGTTGAGTGAGGGACATGAGGTCCCGGGAACCAGGACTGAGTGTGGGCCACCAGGGGCTCTGAGAATGAGCCTGGTTCCTCTCGAGTCTTCGCCTACCCTGATCACCCTTGTGGAGGATCGGGAAGGGAGGGAAGGCGTAAGCTATGGAGGCCCGGACCCAAGGAGGGACAGGGCGTCGATGGAGTAACCTGGGGGTCCGGGACCGGGGACACATACACTGGCAGACAAGGTTGAACCGGTGGCAAAGAGGTCGATCATCGGTGTGAACCAATGTTTCCCCACAACGTTGAAAGGAAGCCGCTGAGGGCCATTCCGAGTGGAGGTCCAGACTTGGGATCGGCTGAGAGAGCGGCCGGGAAGGAGTTGTAGTCCCTGCTATGTGTCCCCCGCGCGAAGGGTGACCCCCTGCTGGACACAACCAGCGGAGGAGGCCTCTGTCGGGAGGGAGAGGCGATGGAGTGTGCCCCCCCCGCCCCCCCCCATGTTTAGATGTACAAGCTACCGAGTGTTGTCCGTGAAAAGGAGAACAAATCGGAGGGCGACTCATGGACTGGAACTGGGAGGAGGCGAGTCTGACCGCCTCCAGTTCCAAGATGTTTTGAATGTGAAGTACGAGCAGTCAAGATCCCAAACCCCCGAGGCGTGACTGCTCTCCCAGATGGGCCCGCCAGCCCGAGTTGGAGGCCGTCTGTGAAAAGGTTCCCAGGGCCTGGAAGGGAGGGGAGATGGGAACTTCCGGGGGCCAGGGTGGATGGGCTGAGCCACCCTCCGTGGCCCAAACGAACCAGGCCCTCGGGGGACGGCTGGTTCCAGCATCGTTGGTCTGGTACCGAACGACGGCGGAACGCCCTCTGAAGCTGTCGCTTTGGAACTCTGCCCAAGGGGAATGAGAGGAGACAGGGACTCCACATCCCTAGAGGGAAGGAAAGTGTCCCTTTGCCCGAAGTGAGGGGAGAGAGGCGAAGGTGGAAATGAGATCCACTAGGCGAGCGGACCTCTCCCGGGTCGGGGAGACTACAGGAGGGTGGTTTTTTTTGACGAAGCTCATTGCCCAGGACGGTGAATTTGCTGACTGGGCAGAGCTTCGCATTTTGCGGGTATGTGACGAACCCCAGAGAGGAGCAAAGCTGAAGTAGCTTTGAGGTGTGGAGATTGGGCTAGGGCCTGAGAGGGGCCATGACGAGCCAGTCGTCGAGGTAGACAAGGAGCGAATGTTCCTCCTGTCGGCAAGGGAAGGCCATCTCCTTGACTACCTTCGTGAAAGAGGAAGGAGCCAGGAGAGTCCAAGTGGGAAGGGCCTTGAATTTGAAACAACACACCCGGCCCCGCAGACGAAACGAAGGTATCGTCTGTGGGACGGGTGGATGAGGATCTGGAAGTAATGCATCTTTGAGATCATCGCGGTGGCCCAGTCCAGATGGTGGATGAGTGTCCCCTGATCTGGCCGGGGTCTCCATCTTGAAATCAGGGTTGTCCTAAGGAATCTGTTGAGAGGGGAAAGGTCGAGGTGGCCTCCACCGCCCGAAGCCTTTGGGACTACAAAGAGGCGAGAGTAAAACCCGGGTTGGGTTGTACCCTCGGTGATGGCGCCCTTGCGGAGAAGCTCCTCGATTTCCCAGGCGAAGGCCCTCCGCCTGGGCGGGAGTGGGGTCGCACGGTGAAAGAGGAGGGGAGGAGGGAGGAGGGGAGGGCGTTCGTGTTGCCCAGGGTAGACAACCCCCATCCTGGCCAGACAGAAACCCACCCAGGGTTGAGAACCCATGCGCCGCCACTGGTGGGCGTGCCGGGACAGACTGCCTGCCAGGGGGCAGAGGGGCTGAGGTGTGGTCTGGAGACTGACATGTCCAGCCCCTCGGAAGGTGGGTCCGCTAGTCACCGCCGGGCCGGGCCTGTTGGCCGAAACCGAAAATTCTGATTTTGGGGTTTTTTTTTCGGTTTGGGCGTAGGGGTATGGCGGGCCTCGAGGGGACGCTGCTGTGGTAGGGCTTGGGATCTGCTGTGGGTAGGGCCTGACGAAAGAATGGTCTAGAAGGGCGGTGCTGAAGAGGTTTGTGGGTCGCAAAAAGAAGCGGCCTGTTTTGCGCTCCTTCCTCGAGACGGCATGGAAAATGACCGCAGAGGACTAGTCGCCGATGGAAGGGCGACTGCTCCGACCCCGGAATGCACGTTAAGCCCCTTGAGCGCTGGGGAGAGATGGGGCCTGTGATAGCAAGGCGTCTCTCTCTGCCAGAAGGCAGTTAAAGTGAACTCCTGGCTGCGCTGTCCGCCGCGCCCAAGGTGGTCGCTATCTTGTTGACCAAAAAACGCATAAGGGGGTCATCAAACAGGCTGGGACTGTAGGCGCATGTCGCCCGGGTCAGAAACGCTGAGGACAATGCATCCCTCATTGGCCAGATTCCTCTGCTCGTTCTCTGTAGAACAGGTTCAATGAAGGCATGCCCCGCGGTGGTGTGCAGATGCCAGCTCTGGCGATTCTGTCCCACTCAGACAGGGTTTTGAATAGAAAGAGAGGCGGAATGTGGGAGGGGGGCGTAGGATGAGGCCTGAGGTCACCGGGAAATGGCAATCTCCCTGGTGGCCGGATTGGCAAACAGATGAAAAATACATAAGGGCCTGACGCGGTCCTTGAGGAAATACTCCTATTGGGGCCGCGTTGGGGTGCTGATAAGAAATCAGTCCCCGGTGGGGGAACGCATGTGCACCCCTGGCGAGGGAGGCCATCCAGCCCAACAAAGGAGTGATGGTCTGGGGCGGCTATCCTTGACCGTGATTCCTGGGGTAGGGGTGACCCAGTGAAACGGGAAAGGGCGAAAATGTTGTTTAGAGGGGAGGGGATTTCCCTAACAACAAGATCAGGTCGCCAGCCTCCAAATGGAAAGGTCCCCCAGACTGGGGGAGAATTCCCAAAAAAACCCCTCCCCTCCAGTGTGGGTCAGTCTGATCGTGAAGGGGAATCAGGTTCCTCCTTTCGAAGGCATGTCAGGGGTGCGTGGGAGTCGTGAACTCCCGTTGGGAAAGGTGAAAACGAGGACGACTCCCCGTGGTTCGTAATCGGCGTGAAAACTAGGGGAATGGCCGATCGGACAGCGCCCGAAAGGACTGGGGCCCCCAGGTCGATCCAGCTCTGGGAGGCCGATGCCCCATGACCAAAGATGGAGTCAGGGGAAGAGGTCCGAGCTAAGCCACTGATCCCTCGTGGGGAATAGAACCACCGGTCCCCGGGGAAAAGGAGGGCTGTGGAGGCCCAGAGGCAGAGTCCTCCTCGGGTACCCGGTAACCTATGCCACCACCCGGGAGAGAACTGCCTCCTGCATCTCCCGGTGGGTCCGCACCGGCCCCTTGCGTGGCAGAGGGTCGGGGAGTGGTAAACGATTCGCCGACCTCCTGGCCGTGGTGGTAGCGGACGGGGATGCTAGGACTACGCGTAAAACTCAAGGACCGAGGGTTACCCCTGGTCCCCGCTGGTCGATCCTCCCTCCTGAGGAACGGGACCCGCGACGTTGCCCAATAGGGGAGCGGAAGAATCGGCTCCCCAACGTCCTGTACCCTAGGGGAGAATGAGACGATCGAGTTTCGGGGTGGTTCGACCGTCGGGGGTGAGGTCCGCAGAGCCGAGCTACTTCGATGGCCTGCGTACCTACACCGGGATTGGTGGTCAGTGGGGGGTTCCACCGAGACCTGGCCACATTCCCTCCACCGGAGTGTTGACGCACCCTCGTGTCCGGGGGTCGTTGGCTGAACCCGGGACCCGTTGGGAGAGCGTCCCCTGAGACTGTGTGACGTTAGTGGAGTGCTAGCGTCACAAGTCCAATAGAATCGGTGACCGTGCGGTGATTCCGTCCGCGAGTCGCCACCCGTGCCGTCGGTATCGCAAGGGTACCCTGGGGCCGAGATCGCCGACACGGCATGAAGGGAGAGGGTCTCCTTCCGCGGTCGAAGTCGAAACAAGGCGAACCATCTGGGAATGTGAAGATTTAGAACGGGAAGGTCCTTTCATGAAGCCTGCCCTTGGAGGATTTGGGCTTAAGGGAAGGAAGCAAATGAAAACAGTCCGGCAATGACTGCCGATTGTTCATCCGACTGGGACTGACTGTTGGACTTTCGAATCGCAGACGATCGTGTATATCCCCGCGCGCTCGGTCGAGGGGGAATCGGAATGATGGTCCGCGCCGTTCCCTGCACGGAACCATCCTCTACACCGACCCGTAAACGCCTCATCGTGTCGAGAGCGTTTTGTCCCTGGAATCGACACAACAACAGAACCCGCCGGGTAGAGGGCGACTGCCGAAGAGGTGGAGCCGCCTCGAGCCGTTAGTGTCCTTCAACCATGTTGGGCACTGGTGGTGGGGAAACAAACACGAACGCACGAATCCGCAAAAGGGGAGACAAAGAGGTGGATTGAGGATAGAAAGGGCTCAACCAACCGTCGTGAGAGACACTGAAATTGGAATAAATGCAACGAGAAGTCAAGTGAGAATCGAGCAGGTAGATCGTAACTTCTAAATCTAAGAAAGCAAACTGGGATCATTGCAGAAGCCACTGTTTCCAAGGAATACCAGGACACATGATTTTTTTCAGAGTCCGGACCCAGCAGAATCTCTGACAAATACTGTGACAAATGTGCTAAAGCCTGTATCTCCAGTGTCTTCCGATAACCTTCAAATGCCAAAAACACCCAGGAGTGCGATTCAGACTGCCACCAAATTTCAAAGTTCGAAAACGGGCTCAGCGTCGGGTATACCAACGACCCTTCCGGTCCCAACGATCGAGCCCATCAGAAACTCCGTGCTAATCGGAGACACACTTTTAAAATCAGAAAACGGCGGTCCTGGAGAAGCTTCTTCTTCAGGCTGACATCGAGAATCTCTTAAATAAAAAAGTGTGGGAACATCATTAAGAAAATCAAAGGGAAAACACCTGTCCCACTGTGAACCATCTCAATTTTTGGACTCTTTATTAACAGAGAAAAAAGCAGTTGCTAATCTGCTTGCTTCAACCATTGAAAAGATTTCCTCCTCCTTCTAACAAATCAGCCACTTTTGTCAAAAAAACACAAAGCCCTTAAAAAAAAATCACCCTGCAACTTTACTGGGCAGACAACATGGAAGACTACAATCATCCTTCACGGTTAAACGAACTGAAATCTGCCTTACTCCTTGCAGCTGATTCCTCTCCAGGTATAGGATGGAAATCCATTAGCAACTGTTGAAACTTCTTCCCAAGAAGGTCTGAAACATACCTGCTACAGTATCAACCATGAGTGACTACAGGTTTTCTTTCCACCCTCTGTGGGGAAAACCCTCATTATTTCCCATCCCCGAAACTGGAAAAGATCTTTCTAAGCCATCAAACTACCGTCCCATAGCTGTGACCAGCTGTGTCTGCAAAATTGATGGAGAAAATGGTCATGGCTAGGCTCAAGTGGAAACGGAAACCGATGGCCTTATGGCGAAAGAACAGTATGGTTTCCGCAAACAACGTGACTACGTGGACCATTAGATTCGTCTGGAATCTAACACTTCGGAACGCCTTTTTGAACAGACAAGCATGCCAGTGGCAAAGTTTTCTTTGACTTGGAGAAGGCCTACGATACCACCTGGAAGTCGGGATACTTCCAGATCTCCATGATCTGTTTTTCGAGGTCATCCTTCCGCTTTACTTCAAAATTTTTTTGGCAGAACGACAGTTTCAGGTCCGGGTTGGCACCACACTCTCTGAGGTCCACGACAGGATTGGGTGTTCCACAGGGGAGCAAACTTGTCTCCTGCCCCTCTATGTAGCATTAAGATCAACACCATTGTTCAATTCAGATTCAGCAGGGGTTCAGGACTGCTCATTGTTTGTGATGATTTCGCTGTCTACGCAACTGGAAGCCTGTACCGGGGGGCGAGTGACCACGCAAGCTCCAGCTTTGCGTGGATAAAATCCATAATCAGTGGGCGGATGACAACGGTTTTCACCTTTTCTGCTACCAAAACACAGTGTATTCACTTCCATAATTTCCGTCATTTTTTTTTCCAGATCCTGCACTTCCAAGTAGGGAAATCTCCCATTCCAGCTGTCAAAGGAGGCCAAATTTCAAGGGGTTATTTTTGACCTAAACATAACTTTCTCAGCCAACAACAAAAACCTCGAAAACTGCCTTGCCCAGAAAGCACTGAATATTCTGCGGGTCGTAGCGCACACCGACTGGGGCGCTGATAAGAAAAACTTTGGTGCACCTCCTACAGAGCCTTGGGCCGTTCCAAACTGGACTAACGGTTGTGCGTGTACCGGCTCCTGCAAGATCGTCTTAACCTCAAACATCCCAGGCCCTATCCACCATCAAGGCTTCGTCCCTCTGTCTTGGAGCATTCCGCACCCACCCCTGGTACAGCCTGTACGCAAGGCAGGTGAACCTTCACTTCCCAAAACCGCAGGCTGAAACTGTCTTTGAATATTAATCCACTGGTTCCGAACCGCAGAGATCCTGCCAATGACTGTGCCTTTGACCCTCCCGTTCCAAAGTAAGTTTGAAAACATCCCGAAATGTATTCCACGCCGCGCCGGCACACCTCAAGCAACTGCATTAAGTTCGCTCAGCGCTTTGCCTTTTGACCCCACTAGGCATAGACCATCAGCCACCCACTTTCCAGACCGCGCTCAGCGAAGACCTGTACTGCTGTGTGAGTGAGTTTGACGCTTCGAGAAGACCTTGCAACATCATTTAAGTTTATATTACTGGTGGGCAGTTTGTTTTTAGACTATAATTACTGTGTGTCAGCAATAGCTCAGTGAAGTACTTGAGAATGTGAACAAAAACTGGCATTTTCGACCACTCTGTGAGTACCAAATGAAGCACGTTATTAAAACTTTCTGACAGAACTTTGCGACGCGATCGCATCCGGCCTGCGCGTGTGGTTGCGTGCGTGTGGCTGGATGTCTTTTAAGCGCCCGAAGTAGGTCAAACATAGGCAAGCATCTTTTGTGAACGAAAAGTTTTGGCATTTGTAAAGGGGTTTCGTATTTACAAAAACCGCAAGACACACAAAACCTTGTATACACACAAATTTCTTCATTGTTCTACATTTTGTTATGTACTAAGTGCATGTAGAGCAACGTAGGCCTAATTAAAGGGATCGTAGAGGATAACATAATTACTACAAGCAAAATCACACTACTGATAACCGTAAATGGTAGTAGGCCTAACAGTAATAAGTAAACAATATCATAATTATAATAATACTTCATGGCCAATCACTACTACTATTTCTAATCGGCCAATCCAATTAAAGTGTGCTGTGGTATACCATTAGGGTGTTTTGTTTATGTTGTGTGTGTGTGGGTGTGTGTGTTGTGTGTTGTGGTGTGTTGAGAGAGAAGAGAAGAGAGGAGAGAGAGAGAGGGAGAGGGGGTGGGGGTGGGCCGCAAGGATTATGGAACAAAACTGTCATTCTCTCACAGTACAATTTAGAACGTTAAAAAGGTCTCTGTGTAGACTGTGTGGGAAGAAGGCTAAAGAGATTAAGAAAATAAAAACAAATCATTGGTAACATGTTTGAATGTTGCTTCTGAAATAAATGTAATCTTCAATGTGAAAATGTTTCTGGAAGATAGGGAGGAAGTACAGTCAAAAATAGTCTGTGTGTTATTGTGCAAGAACCTTTGAAAAATTCCGATAAACCCAAAATTCCAACACAGCAAAGAGCCGGCATTGGCAAGAATATTTGAAAAAGCCACAAAATTATGGCACCTGTTTGATCCCAGTTTATCTGTCCAAGTCCAGTGTGCGCTATGCGCTTCCCCCGCACTTTCAACAGCAGAGTAAAGGTGAGACCCAGAGAAAAAGATAAAGAAATCGCCGTCTCAAACATAATTCCCAACCAGCAAAACGAAAGTGCCAATCAAACTCTGATCTTGATAGTGATATTTCATTTTTCTGTCTCATCTGAAGCCACATCAAACTCCGGCAAAAGTCCCTAGAACTGTATCAGTGCAGATTTGTTGAAATGAAAAAGCATACATTAAGTACTATCCCAAATTGGACGACAAAATACTTGTGTACTAAATCCATCCTAAAGAACGTAAGAGCATTAAATGTTTACTTTCAAGTTGACATATGTACACTGATACAATTGAATTGCATGTTTGTAAATTGTGGTATAAAATAGCTAAAAATATAGACCTTTGTTTCCAAGAATATGCATAAATTGATAAAATCTTGGTTTAAAATTATTACATGAAGTGAGAGTAACTACAGAACATCAACTATAGTTTTTGTTTAGATTTTTTTTTCAAAACGGGCCAAAGTAGTATCTTCATGATAAAAGTGTGGGGGTGGGGGGACTGGGTGGGGGTGGGGGCGGTTTTGAGAGAGGAGAGGGACAACCAGCAAAACCCTGTCAGTGTCCCACACTAATCTTAAACACAAGCCCGCCTGATCTGAGAGTGTAGGAAAAAAACCCACCCCGAGACATGTGCCAACCAGACAGTTTGTTTTGTGTTAAAAGTTATAGTGAACAGTTATGTGATGAGAAGAGGCTATTGACACACAACCATCATTACCACAAGGGTCGTGAGTACACATGTAGTGGTGGTGTGCGTGCGTTGCGTGCGTGCGTGCGGCGTGCGTGCGTTGCGTGTGTGGTGGTGTGTGTGTGTGTGCGTGTTGAGTGTGTGTGTTGTGTGTGTGGCTGTGTGTGTGTTGTGTGTGTGGAGTCAGTGTTGTGGTGTTGTTGTGGGTGTGTGTGTGTGTGTGTGTGTGTGTGTGTTGTGGTGTGTGATCTGTGTTGTTCTGTTAAGTCATGCATGCACGTCAGTTTCAATTCAGCTTCCTCTCTCTCCTCTCTCTCTCTCTCTCTCCATCTCGCTCTACCTCTCTCTTCTCTCTCTCTCTCTTCCGTCCCCCCCCCCATCTCTCTCTCTGCTGTCTCTCTCCCTCTCTCCTTTCCCTCCCTTCCCCTACCCACCTCCAGGCTCTATGCCGTGCCGGTATATGTTGTGTGTGGTGTGTTGTGTGTGTGTGGGTGTGTGTGTGTGTGTGGTGAGGGTGATATCTGTTTGTTCTGTGAAGTCATGCATGCACGGCAGTTTCAGTTCAAGTTTCTCTCACTCTCTCTCTCTCTCTCCCCCCCTCTTCTCTCTCTCCTCTCTTCGCTCTCTCTCTCTTCTCTCTCTCTCCTCTCTTCTCTCCTCTCTCCATCGCCTCTCTCTCCTCGCCTCAACTCGTATGCCGTGTGCCGGTATATGTGTAATTGTTAGTGTGTGTGTGTGTGGTGTGGAAGTGTGTGATGTGTGTGTGAAAGAGGAGAGAGAGAGGAGAAGGTGTGAGTGATTGTGAGAGAGAGAGAGAGAGAGAGATGTGTGTTGTGGGTGTGTGTGTGAAGAGAAGAGAGAAGAGAAGAGAGAACGAGAGAGCTAGCGAGAGAGAGAGAGAAGAGAGAGAAGAGAGAGAGACGAGATTGTTCAGTTATGATGCAGCCATTGTCATGTGAACATTTTCTCTCTGATCATGCTTTATATTGATTTTGTATACATGTAACAAAGCAATTCTTGCATGTCAAGTTCTTCATATATGTAATATCAATCATCCTCCCTCCCACTCCACTCTTCCACCCCTCTCTCTCTCTCCTCACTCTGCATGCTTTTATTTGATTTTTGTGTGTAAAAGGTATCCGGTGCAGGTCTGTTTCATTATGTATGTATTCTCAATCAGTCCCCAGCCTCCCCCCACCCCCAATCTCCCCCTCCCCTCTCGTCACTATGTCAGACTCTCTCGTCTCTCTCACTCTCTCCCTCTCTCCACTCTCTCAACATCTCTCTCTCATCTCTCTCTCTCTCTCTCTCTTCTTCAATTTTGCAATGCCGCCGGTGGTACACTGTGCAGTTATCTAATCTTCCCAATTGATTTAATAAGTGTAAATTTGCGTGCTTGTCTTGTGTAGTCCATGTTTACTCAACCATTTCCTCTCTCAACCTCTCTTTCCTCTTCTCATCTCTCGCTCTCTCTTCTCTTCTCTCCTCTCTCTCTCTCGCTCGTCTCCTCTCTCTCTCTCTTGTTCCCTCTCTCACAGAATCACACACGCACACACCTACACCACACACACACAAACACACACACACTCGCTTTGGGTGCAAGCAGTTTTTCGTCCAGCGCTGGTCTTGTATTTTTGTTTTGTTTTTTTTTTCCATTAGTCACGCTGTTAAAAGTTCATACCTAAAACCCACAATCTGTAATGTTAATAATCAAAATGAGGGTATTGACGGTATGTTTCTGCTTTATGTACATATTGTGATGCGCGCAGGCATGTGTCATGCGTGTGCGCATGTGTGTGTGTGTGTGGGTGTGTGTGTGTGTGCGCCTGTGCGCGCGATGCGCTCCGTGCGCACGCGGACGTGCGTGCGTTCGTGTATGTGTAAGAAATCGTGATGGTACGAATAACCTCGCAGAAAAGCGCTCCTACAGTGTGTTGTGGACAAAGACAAGCCCGCTGTTCTCGGTGTAACACTCCGCCTCCCCTGTGTGCAGCCGTTGTGTAAACATTGGTCAGCTTTTGGCGCGATACAGACACCAAAGCAGTGTGTAGTTCGCTATTCTCCACGCTTTCAGTACAAGCGCCTTGGGCCCTTATCTCCAGACACTCTAGGGTTTCAGATAACCAGACCGCTAGGCCTAACAGTAACAGACCCGGCTGGTTGGCTGCGCGCGAAAAATTTTGTTACTTCTGTTTTCCGTCTCACGATTTTGAAGAATTTGACTCAAGCGACTTAATGCAGCAGTCAGAACTGCCGTGATTCCGCCGTTTGGTCTTCGTATGGGGCCTCACGTGCGGAATGCAGGTCTAGACCTAGGAGTTGTGTCGGATTTTTCCAAGTTTCCCGGATCAACCTCCGTGGACCTTTTCACACCAGAGATTTCGTTTTGATCTTGCAGCTTTTCGCAAAGAGTCTACCAGCTCTCTGGCGTACAAAGCATTGTATGCTGAGCTCTGTTCGAAATTCCCATCCTATCAAAAAGTTTTCACTGACGGTTCCAAGTCTGAAGATGGAGTGGCCTGTGCAGCCTACTGCCCTGGGGCTCCTTCTCAGATACTGTTGGAACATATACATTCAGATGCTTCTGTCTATTCCGCTGAACTTACTGCTCTGGTTCTGGCTTTGAAGATAATCTCACAATCTTCGAAGAGGGACTTTCTGGTTCTGTCGGATTCGCTGTCAGCTTTGGAGGCCATAGCTGGCCGCAACCTTCAGCATCCAGAACTTTTACATTTCTTTGAACTTTTTAGCACGTTGAAAGCGGACGGGTTACAACATTACTCTTGCTTGGGTTCCTGGTCATGTTGGCATCGGCGGAACGAAATGGTTGATCGTTTAGCCAAGAACGCCACAAGAGAGAAACTGTCCAAAATTTATATCCCCTGCTCAGATGTGAAACCCAAAATTAAAAGATTATGTGAGAGACCTCTCTGGCAGGAGGTTGGAACACACAGACGAATAACAAACTCTTTCAGATCCGTCCAAACCTTAAGGACTTCCTCCCATCTACGTCGGGTGGTCGTAAAGAGGAAACGGTTTGTGCCGCTGCACACCGCCATTCGTATTTTACCCATTCCTACCTTCAAAGAGTTAAGAAGCTCCGTGGTGCATTCCATGTCATGCGCCACTCACAATGAAACATGTTCTTTTAGAGTGTTGCGACTTGCACGATGTGAGACACAAAACATTTTACAGCGGAGTCCATGAAGATCCTGTTCAGGGATGTCCCGCCTGATGTGATCCTTGAGTTTTGAGAGAGATTAACATTTTTCATCTGATTTAAGATTTTAGGGAAGAAAGATTTTTAACGAAGTTTCTGGTACGTTTCTAGACGATGTCATTTAAAGAGATGTGTGAAAGGTTTTTTTTTTTTTTTAAATGACTGGTGAGTTGATTTTAACGTGGTGACAGCCCTGATGTGGCCCTTTGCGGTCGGCTGGGCTATAAGCAACATTATCTTATCTTATCTTACCATTACTAACAGCTGTAATGGCTGTAACGCTTTTTCTTCTTCATGGAATATCTCAGAAAGTACTTGGCCGATCTTTGTGAATTTAGCAGGTATGTTCATTATGGGTCACGAATAATGCCCGATGTTTTAGTTTACCGTTATAGCCGTTACTAACGGCCTGTAACGGTTATTCTTCTTCATGGAATATCTCAGAAAGTACTTGGCCGATCCTTGTGAAAATTAGCAGGTATGTTCATTATGGTCACGAATAATGCCCTATTTTTTAGTTTACCGTTATAGCCGTTACTAACGGCCTGTAACGGCCTGTAATGGTTATTCTTCTTCATGGAATATCTCAGAAAGTACTTGGCCGATCTTTGTGAAAATTAGCAGGTATGTTCATTATGATCAAGGATGATGCCTGATGTTTTAGTTTACCCTTATAGTCATTACTAACAGCTGTAATGGCCTGTAACGCTTTTTCTTCTTCATGGAATATTTCAGAAAGTACTTGGCCGATCTTTGTGAAAATTAGCAGGTATGTTCATTATGGATCAAGAATGATGCCTGATGTTTTAGTTTACCCTTATAGCCGTTACTAGCGCCTGTAATGGCCTGTAACATGTTTTTTTTCTTTATGGAATATCTCAGAAAGTACTTGGCCGATCTTTGTGAACATTAGCAGGTATGTTCATTATGGGTCACGGATGATGCCCGATGTTTTAGTTTACCACCCCGTTATAGCCGTTGGTCTTTTGGCCAGTGAACAGTGCGGTTTCCGGAAGTACCACTCGACGGTTGAACCATCTAATCCGTCTGGAAACCACCATCCGCAAGGCCTTTGTTAACAAGCAGCATGTGGTCGCTATCTTTTTCGACCTCGAAAAGGCGTACGACACCACGTGGAAAGCAGGAGTCCTCATGGACCTGCACAGACTTGGTTTTCGGGGTCACCTGCCTCTGTTCATTCAGAACTTTTTAGCCGATCGACAGTTCCAGGTGCGTGTTGGCACCACACTCTCTGACATCCATGGGCAGGAGTTGGGTGTTCCTCAGGGGAGCGTCCTTTCTCCAGCCCTTTTCAGCATTAAAATAAATGACATTGTCCAATCGGTAAGCCAGGGCACTGAGTCCTCTCTGTTTGTTGACGACTTCGCGCTGTATGCAGTTGGAGCTTCCTACGCCAGCGTACAGCGTCGACTCCAACTTTGTGTCAACAGAATCCAACAGTGGCTGAGGAAAGCGGGTTTACCTTCTCCCGTACCAAAACTCAGTCAATTCATTTCCACAATTTTCGTCGATTCTTTGCTGATCCTGAAATTCGTCTGGACAAGTCCACCATTCCAGTTGTAAAAGAAGCCAAATTCCTGGGAGTTATTTTTGACCAAAAACTCAACTTTCTCAGCCACATCAAAAACCTCAAAACTTCTTGCCAGAAAGCTCTGAATATTCTGCGGGTCGTAGCGCACACCGACTGGGCGCTGATAAGAAAACTTTGCTGAACCTCTACAGAGCCTTGGTCCATTCCAAACTGGACTACGGTTGTGCTGTGTACGGCTCTGCAAGACCCTCTTACCTCAAACTCTTGGACCTATCCACCATCAAGGGCTTCGTCTCTGTCTTGGAACATTCCGCACCACCCCTGTGTACAGCCTGTACGCAGAGGCAGGTGAACCCTCACTGTCCAACCGCAGGCTGAAAATGTCTCTAAATTATTATATCAGACTGTTCTCAGAACCGCAGAATCCTGCCTATGACTGTGTCTTTGACCCTCAGTTTCAAAACAAATTCGAAACCAACCCTAACTGTATTCCGCCGTTTGGTCTTCGAATGCAGCCTCACGTGCGGAATGCAGGTCTAGACCTAGGAGTTGTGTCCGATTTTTCCAAGTTTCCGGATCAACCTCCGTGGACCTTTTTCACACCAGAGATTCGTTTTGATCTTGCAGCTTTTCGCAAAGAGTCTACCAGCTCTCTGGCGTACAAGGCATTGTATGCTGAGTCTGTTCGAAATTCCATCCTATCAAAAAGTTTTCACTGACGGTTCCAAGTCTGAAGATGGAGTGGCCTGTGCAGCCTATTGCCCTGGGGCTCCTTCTCAGATACTGTTGGAACATATACACTCAGATGCTTCTGTCTATTCCGCTGAACTTACCGTCTGGTTCTGGCGCTGAAGATAATCTCACAATCTTCGAAGAGCGACTTTCTGGTTCTGTCGGATTCACTGTCAGCTTTGGAAGCCATAGCTGGCCGCAACCTTCAGCATCCAGAACTTTTACATTTTTAAAAACTTTTTAGCAAGTTGAAAGCGGACGGTTACAACATTACTCTTGCTTGGGTTCCTGGTCATGTTGGCATCGGCGGGAACGAAATGGTTGATCGTTTAGCCAAGAACGCCACAAGAGAGAAACTGTCCAACATTTTATCCCCTGCTCAGATGTGAAACCCAAAATTAACGATTATGCGAGAGACCTCTGGCAGGAGGATTGGAACACACAGACGAATAACAAACTCTTTCAGATCCGTCCAAACCTTAAGGACTTCCTCCCATCTACGTCGGGAGGTCGTAAAGAGGAAACGGTTCTGTGCCGGCTGCACACCGGCCATTCGTATTTTACCCATTCTTACCTTTTAAAGAGTGAAGAAGCTCCGTGGTGTATTCCATGTCATGCACCACTCACAATGAAACATGTTCTTTTAGAGTGTTGGGACTTGCACGATGTGAGACACAAACATTTTACAGCGGAGTCCATGAAGATCCTGTTCAGGGATGTCCCGCCTGATGTGATCCCCCCTCCGGGGGGTTACGACCTTGTCGTGGTCGGAGGGTTTGCGTGGTCCAGTGATCCTTTAGGCTATGCTGACGGGGGCATCAATACTTGGGAGATAGGCTGGTTTTTTTCACACTGCTTCTAGGCCTGAGAGGTGCAGATGCTGTTTGGCCTAAGCGTAACGTGGTAAGGAGTTGATGCCCCTGGTAGGGCTTCCCATGTCAGATAGGCTAAGGGTGAGGATCCTGACTAAGAGTAACCCGCCTTTCTCCTTTTCTTGTTTTCTGCCTCCCTTATTTGGCCCTTTTCTATCTTCGTCTCCCCTTCAAGTCTTCTTTTCCACACTCCTTTTCTCTCTGTGGTCTCCTTAAGATCCGCCGCGTTTGCCGTGCGGTGCGACCTGTGTCGGAGGGGAATGAGATCCTGGTGATTGAGAGGGCCAGCGCTCTCAACACATCACTTTGGCTCGGACCTCTCCTAGACAGGGAGTACACTTTGGCCCGGGTGTACTAATCGGCTCCCTTCTTGGGTTGGGTCAAGACGGGCAGTTCCCCAGCTGGCCCAATAAACCCCCGCAGTGCTCGCTCTCTTTTCCCCC
>JAFLJL010011746.1:6955-24984 GCA_018398815.1 Conus ventricosus
ATAAAAAAATAGTTCGAAAACCTGACCAAAAAATGGCACTTAAAAAAACCCATATTTAAATGGGACATAAATTTGTTTAACCCCATTTACATTTTTAGCCCCCAAAAAAGTTTCAGAAAAGATTCAATTGGGCCCCTTTACATGTAAGTTTATCCCGGGCAAAAATAGTCGGAAAAAATTAAAAATAACGCCGTAGGGGAAAAAAACAGAATCCTCCAAAAAAAAAGAAACATTTGTAAAAAAGCTTCTAAAAATTACAGTTTTTTCAAGCAAAAAAATTAGGGGACATTCACAATGTATTTGAAATTTTGTTTTTTAAAGATTGGAGGGGGAGGGGGTTGTGGGCGTTAGTGACGTTTTATAAAAGGTTTAATTTTTAGCTGCAAAACTTAGCTTTTAAACCCCTTAAACGTTCCCATCGTCGTTTTCCCAAATGGTGAGGATTTTAAAGATCTAACAAAAGCAAAAAATCAATGTTGATTAAAATAAAAAAAAATTTTTACAGAACTAATTTGGGATTAATTTTAAAAATTTGGGCCCTCATAGGTTTTATTATACTGACAAGTTTTGACGGAGAGTTTTAAAAATAATAAGGGTTTAAATTTAAAATTCGTTATAAAATATGGGCAGTTAAACTTTATGATAAAATCCCTCTTTGTTCAATATTTGTGGGCAGACTGGTTGTGGAAAAACAATATTTGTTAGACTTATTACAAACAGTTATCCTATAATTTTTTGATATATTGTGATTTTCGTCCAACACAAAAAGGAACAAAGATATCATGATGGGGAAGGTTTATAGGGGCAACAATGAGTATATTTAGTTAATCCTAGCAAAAACTGAGCGAGTTTTTTGAATCTTTTATAAGTGTTTGAAGGAACGCAGCATCTTTTTTAATGACTGTTCGGCAGAAAAAGATAAGTTAAAAAGAAAAAAACCTTTGTCAAAAACTGGGTTTCACGGAAGAATGATGGGTAATGTGTGGTTTTTGCCCAAAAAATAATCGGTTTTTTAAAAAACTTTAGAGAACGTTAAAGACTGTAGTGTATTTCACTGAAAGACAGAACTCATTTGAAGAATGTTTGCGCGAAATGAGTTTTTGAAAATGTCAGGAAAAAACAGGATTAAGCAAAAATTAAAATCTGAAAAAAATTTTGTAAATTAGTTTGAAAAGGACAATCCACAAATATGTTTGTTTGTAGGGCGTTATTTTTGGTTATTGAATCTTTCCCCTAGTTGTTGGGAGAAATCGTTATTTTTGGTTTTTTGAAGTCTTTTTGCCCCAGAATTTAAAAAATGCCCCCTTTTAGGCCACTTTTGCCCAAAAAAATTGGTGAGGAGAAGTGGGGTGAAAAAGACATTTCTGTTCTCTTGTGTGTGTGTGGTGGTCTATCAAAAAGGTAGAACCCTGCTTTGAACAAAAAACTTAGACAAATAGAAGGCATAAAGTAAACACACACACGCACAAAAAAAAGAAGAAATTAAAAAAGAGAAAGATAGAAAAAAGAAACAGACAAGATGGCTTATAGTAAAAAAAAAAAATCTCAAATTCTTAAAGTGAAAATATTAAAAAGTATGAAAGGGCTGACGGTACAGAAAGATCGAAGAGAGCAAGATGGAGAAAAAGATTTTTAAAAAAAGAAAAAAGAAGAAGAATAAAAAAAGTCGAGGAAGTTGAAGGAAAACTACTTAACCCAAATACGTGCACAGACAGCCGAACACAGGCAGCAAAGAAAGGATGGTTTTTGTCACATTAGCACACTCCCCCCTCCCCCTCTCTCTCTCCTCTCCTCTCTCTCCTGTTCCTGATCTATTCTTCCCCAACCCCCCTCTGCAATCTTTTTCCTCTCTATCCGGGTTCTACTGGTTTTCGTTGTTCGTTTGGTCGTCTGACACCCCCCCCCTTCCTCCCTCTCCCCCCCCCCGTTCCTCCTCATCTTCCCTCCTCCCCAATCCCGGCCTTCCCAAGTTCACACAATAAAAAAAAAGGTCGAAGAAGACTTGCAGTCACCCGTGCTTTTAAGCTGTTAAAATTCCAGTCTGCTGTCTTTGCTTCGCACTCGAACTGATTTCTCCCCGTAGTTTAAATTAAATATTAACGACTCTGCCTGTACCCATCGTCAACACAGCGCAGGCCTCCAAGGGTGGTACAGGACTGCTCTAAAGGCAGGTGAAGACAGTGCTTCTCTGGGTCCTCCCCAGCACCTTCGGGTGTTTCTTTTTCTTCTTTGCCTTAACTAGGCTGACCCTGGAGAAAGGTCCAGTGACGGTGAGGAAAGACCCACTGATCACAGGAAAGTCCTGTTGACAGTGGGAAAGACTACAACTTTGGATTCTCTCTTGAGGGCACATAAGACCGTATGGCGAAAGCTTGGCTTGTCTGGAGTGGCAGTGTCTTCGTCTGTCCGTGGGCAGGGCTGGTTGGGTCTGTGGGGTGTGCTCGGCAGCTGGAGGGTGGTGTTCTTCGCCGGGTGGGCTCTGCAGTCATGAAATACGGCTGGTACACCATGGGGATGCTACTTTAAGGCTGTTATGAGCTGCATCTGTAGTCTAATTTACCTCTGTTCAGGAGCAGTTATGTCCCTTGATATCTTAATGGAGTGTCCTGTGCGTGCCTGTACCCATCGTCAACACAGCGCAGGCCTCCAAGGGTGGTACAGGACTGCTCTAAAGGCAGGCGAAGACAGTGCTTCTCTGGGTCCTCCCCAGCACCTTCGGGTGTTTCTTTTTCTTCTTTGCCTTAACTAGGCTGACCCTGGAGAAAGGTTCCAGTGACGGTGAGGAAAGACCACTGACCACAGGGAAAGTCCTGTTGACAGTGGGAAAGACTACAACTTTGGATCTCTCTTGAGGGCACATAAGACGTATGGCGAAAGCTTGGCTGTGTCTGGAATGGCACTGTCTTCGTCTGTCCGTGGGCAGGGGTGGTTCGGTCTGTGGGGTGTGCTCGGCAGCTGGGAGGGTGGTGTTCTTCGCCGGTGGGCTCTGCAGTCATGAAATACGGGCTGGTACACCCATGGGGATGCTACTTTAAGGCTGTTATGAGCTGCATCCTGTAGTCTAATTTACCTCTGTTCAGGAGCAGTTATGTCCCTTGATATCTTAATGGAGTGTCCTGTGCGTGCCTGTACCATCGTCAACACAGCGCAGGCCTCCAAGGGTGGTACAGGACTGCTCTAAAGGCAGGCGAAGACAGTGCTTCTCTGGGTCCTCCCCAGCACCTTCGGGTGTTTCTTTTTCTTCTAAATATTAACGACTCTGGAAGGGCTCCTGTGTCTCCTAGGACAACTGCTTCTTGACGGTTTTTGTGTGTGGTGGTAGTGGTATTGTTTCGTGTGTGTGTGTGTGTGTGTGTTGTGTGTGTGTGTGTGAGTGGTGTGTGTGTGGTGTGTGGTGCGTGCGCGGCGCGCGCGCGCGTGCGTGCGTGCGTGCGTGCGTGCGGCGTGCGTGCGTGCGTGTGTGTGTGTGTGTGTGTGTGTGTTGTGTGTGTGTGTGAATCTCTCTGTCGCTCTGTTGTTGTTTTTGTTAGTAGTGGTAGTGAGGGTAGCGATTGTATTGCTTGAATTATTCTGGTGAGAAACATACTATGGAAATAACAGAACAAGTAGTCAGAAGAAAGGATTGGGAAGGGGACTGGAGGGGAGAGAGAAAAGAGAGAGAGAGAAGAGAGAGAGAGAGAGAGAGAGAGAGGGGGACAAGACAAGACAAGACAAGAAAAAAATTCTTTATTTTCGAGGATAATAACAAGCACTAACGGCTTTTTTACATCCAGTCCTCGCCCTGAGTAGGGCTACAACTGCAGTGAAATCAATTAATGTAAGAAACAAAGAAGCAAGCAAAGCGGTCATGTAATCATAGAGGAACATCAAATGAAATAGAAGATAAATGAAACAAAACAAAAAATAAGAATAACAATAAACAAAACAACAACAAAAATGATAAAAACAAAAAATAAAATGAATAAAAAGGGGAATAATAATAATGAAGAGGAAGGTGGGGCGGGGTGTAGGGAGTGAGGTGGGCTGGGGAAACATAGGTAAGTGTACTACAACGTACACGATTGGCATGTATGAAAACAGACAGTGAAGTGAATTTGACAAGGTGCGTACATATTTTGAACACACAAATACACGCACGTTTGCACGCAGAGGGGGAAGGGAGAGAGAGGGGAGAGAGAAGGAGAGAGAGAGAGAAGAGAGGAGAGAGAGAGAAGAGAGAGGGAAGGAGGGAGGGGGAGAGGAGGAGAGAGAGAGAGAGAGAGGAGAGAGAGAGGAGAGAGAGAGAGAGAGAAAAGAGAGAGAGAGGCTAGGCACCACATGCATTCATTTTTCGAAAGGGCATGAAATACGTCGAACGTATTAAGCAAAGTGAGATGACATTGGGGGGGGGGGGGGGAGGAGAAAAAAAAAAAAAAGAGAGAGAGAGAGAGAGAGAGAGAGAGAGAGAGAAGAGAGAGAGAGAAGAGAGAGAGAGAGAGAGAGAGAGAGGAGGAAGGGAGAGGGGGAACAGCATGAGATGAAATGATTTGAAATGGAACGTACTAAAACGCACAATAATAGCCTCTATAAAATCAGACAGTAAAATGAACTGACAAAAATATTTTACGAAATTCGGAGCATACACACGCACACATGCACAGAGAGAGAGAGAGAGAGGAGAGAGAGAGAGAGAGAGGAGAGAGGGGGAGAGAGAGGAGAGAGAGAATGAGAGAGGGAGAGAGAGAGAGAGAGAGAGAGAGAGAGAGAGAGAGAGAGAGGGGCAGGGGGAGAGAGAGAGAGAGAGAGAGAGAGAAGGGGAGAGAGGAGGAGGAGGAGAGAGAGAGAGAGTGAGGAGAGAGAGAGAGTGAAAAAAGGGGACAACATATAATCATTTTTCTAGATTATATCCCTATGCACACACACAAAACACACCACCCCACACACACACCACACACAAAACACACACACACACACAATATATTAATTATCAAGATACTTGATACATGAAAAAAGAGAAGAGAAAAAAAAGTTAGAAAAAGACAAATTGGTTAAGTACATGAAAAAAAAGGTGATTTATGCTTTGAGATTACTTGGTATTTCTTATGGTTTTTTTATTTTATTTTTATTTATGGTTTTTTAAAATTATTTTTTACCGCAGAAGATGGGTATTTAAGTGTTTTTGAAAGTTGTGGTACAATGGATTTGTTTGATGTATCTGGAAGGGGATTCCCCAAAAAGGTTCCCGAGTACGTTAGACTTGATTTAAATAGGTCAATTCTGGGGATTGGGATATGGAGTTTGTGGGGGTTTCTCGACAAGACTTTTGAGAATCGTCATTAAAGTTGTTGGGCATTTCCCGGTCAGAATTCTTGTGCTCATTAGCCCTTTGTTGTATTTGGTCTCTGGCTGAATGGAAGAATGTGAAGATGTTTATAATCAGAGCTTTCCAGGCTAGTTTTCTTCAGAAGGATTAGTTTGAAACGCTCGTTTATGTAGGCTGAACAATGGTTTTAGTGTGTTTGCACTTGCAGAATCCCATATAGTCGATGCATAATCAACATGAGACTGAATATGAGCATGGAAAAAAGTTTTCGTGAGTGAAGGTCAAGAAAGTGTTTGATTTTTGGGGAGCTGATAGACTTTCTGGAGAGCTTTTTGCATAGTAAGTTATGTGGGATTCCAGCTGAACTATTGTCAATTTTTAGTCCTAATAAATTTATGATGAGTGATTGTTCCACAAGTACATTATTGAGGGGTATAGGAGGGAAATCATTGGTGAGCTTTTGTCTTTTTTGCCCAGTTGTTTAAAGTACATGAGTTTGTTTTTTGAGGGTGAAGTGACATATGATTTAGTTCGGTCCATTTTACAGGTCGTTTGGGACTCTCTTGCAAATGTTTTGAAAGACTGGAAGGATCATTATGGCTGGTGTGAATTGTGGTGTCATCTGCAAAGATGGGGGAGAGAGAGAGGAGAGAGAGAGAAGAGGAGAGAGAGAGGAGAGAGAGAGAGAGAGAGAAAGAGTGTGTGGGTGTGTGTGCGGTGGAACAAGAACAAGAACAAGAACATATTTTATTGCCATATGAAAACCAGAGGTTTTGTGGGGCACAGATGATCAAGTTCAGACATTCAACTAAACTAAAATAATCCTAGCGTTGTCACATCTTGCAACATAACATCATTAGTAGCAGAAAGAAAAGCATAGTGTGTATCAGAGTCTGATTAAATTTTCTGTCTCCGAAGAGAAAAACACAACAGGATATACTGGGCAAGTACAGGTTTGGAAGCAGTCCAATAACATAAGCTCCGAGGGTTTTGTCATGTTAGTCTGTGGTGGAAAATCAGTTTTTATTATCCTCGTCATCAGGTCATAACGTTGTTGGTCAAATAATTTGCAGTCGTCGAGAAAATGTAGTTCGTCCTCAACGACGTGGCATGTCGTGCATAATCTGTTTTCTCTGTCAGTGTTGGTATAGCGGCCCCTCTCAATTTGGAGGTCATGGGCACTTATTCGTAATCTAGTTAGTGCTCGTCTGCAATCTGTGTCAGTGTGTTGCTCCAAATAAGCCGCCTGTTTGTATTCGGTAGTAACTGTGGCATAAAATTTGAGCTTGGATGGGGCTTTCATTCTTTTGTTTCTTCCAAAACTCATATAAAACGTTTCCAGCTTCGCATTGATCAGAAACTTCAGGCGAGTCACACAAAATGTACCATGATTTTCCCAGACATGCTGTAATCCTATCGTTGACAAGGTTTGTCGTATAAACTTCGTCCATTTGCTTTCTTCGGTGCCTTGAGAGATCATTGACTGATAAATCTGTTGTTGGTAAGAGTCTTGGTCTGACTCTAATATGTGTATCCAGAATGCGATAGTCTGGGTTATCACTTTAAAAGTAATCGGGAATCTCCCCAGTTCGCCAAAACCGGTAATGCCATTGCTTTTCTATGAACTCTTAATAATTGCCTGCAGAATTTAATGTGTGCAGTTTCATGTGGGAATTTGTTTGCAAGACAGGTTTTGAACAAATGCTGCATTTTCTTTTCTTGACATATTTCATCTTTGTATTGGTAAGAGGATGGGAACACACCCCCGACTCATATGTGAAGATGGGAGAGACTAACGAGTCAAATAGAATTGTAACTTTTTCTCATTTACATTTTGACCATAAAACGTTCTCTTCAAGGTATGTGCGGCTTTATTCCCCTGTCTTGCTAAGTGTTCTTGGGCTTCTGTAAATGTCCGTTTTATGGAAAATGACTCCAAGATATTTATTATTGATCTACTGTTTCAATTATGTTTTCACCGCAATTGAAGAATAGTGGTACCTTTGGATCTGATTTGGTGAATACAACGACCTTTGTTTCTCTGTGTTGATTTTCATTCCCCAGTCTAAACAGTAGTTGTGTAATGGTTTAATTTACGCTGAAGTCCTGTTTTGAAGTCGAGAGGATAGCTAAATCATCTGCATACAAAAGACACGGAATTTCGACTTGTTTTAGATCGGAAATTCTTGGGGAATCATGGTCTCTGAGATATCCGACAATGTCATTTATGAATATGTTAAATAAGGTTGGGCTAAGGGTATTACCTTGGAGGACACCTTTTTGTATTAATATTTCCTTAGTGAAACCAGATTGGCTTCTTGTACAAACCGTAGCCCCGTTGTACATGTCCTGTATGATTTGGTAGCATTTACCTGTTATTCCCGCTTGCATCATTTTCATCAGTAGGGCTTCGTGCCATATATGATCAAATGCTTTGCTGAAGTCAACAAAACAGCAGTAAAGCCTTTTACTTCTGTCTTTTAGTGCCTTATCAACTAGTTTTGACAATATGAATATTTGATCAGTGGTCCGTGATCCCTTTCTGAACCCTGCTTGCTCCTTTGCCAAAAGGTGGTTTGCCTCAAGATAATTCATTATCCTTTCATTTATTATGTTGCAAAACACTTTTCCCCAGCGAACTATTCAAAGTTATGCCTCTGTAATTGTTGGGGTTGGACTGGCCGCCTGACTTATAGACTGGGACTGTGATTCCTGTTTTCCAGAGGTCAGGGTATTTTTCTGATTTTAAGATTAAGTTAAACGCGTCTTTCAGAAGAGGAGCGATTTCAGGTAACATTGCTTTAAGCATTTCGTTTTTTGATTCCATCTTTGCCTGGGGATTTTTTATTTTTCAGCTTTCTGACGCGCGTTCCTTACCTCCGTTTCTAATATTTCATAATCTAACTCTGAATTCCCAGAAGGACGATTATTTGACCTCTTAAATGCTACTAACATGTCATCAACTGTTTGTTTTCGTTTATCTGCGATCTTCTGTTTCTCACCTATTAGTGTTTTTAGATGTTCAAACCATTTGTTCGCGCTGAGACAATTTTCTTGACCATAAATTTCATGATCGTATGTTTGCAGTTCCCAAACGGTTTTCCATATTGAATTGGGATCAGTTTCTAGGGCTTCGTTTAGGGAATTAAGGAGTTTGTTCCGATATATTTTCTTGGTTTTCTTTAAAAGTCGTTTATATATTTTACATTGTGAAAAGTATTTTTGCCTTAGTTGTTTATTTGGGGGTTTCTGTTGACTGCGTTCAGTAGTGATCTTTTCTCTCTTCTTTGGGAATGACAGTCTCTGTCAAACCACTTCTTCTTTCTCTGTCTAGTTTTTTTTTCTATCCGTCTTTGTCTAAGCGCCATCTTTGCCGTGGTTGAAAATATATTCGTTATCTGTTCAATAGTCGTATTTATGTTGATGTCATGTTCATTTGTTGCAAGTTGTGTCACAATGTCGGGCTTGATTTTTTGGATCATGGTGTGTATGGTGGGCATTTTGGAGGTTGCTACTACTTTTTTGGCAGACTTTTCATTCCACTGAAATACTAGATAGTCTTCCGTGTTTTTTGTAAAATTCCTATGACGTAGGTCTTTACGTAACTGCTGTTCATCGTGGGTTGTGAGAGAGGCTCGTCTTTTGCGTAATGTATATTCATTTTCTATGGGCATTTGGATCAATAACTCTAGTGGGCAGTGGTCAGAATGTCGTGTCAAGTCAGTTACTTTCATGTTTAACACATGTCTAAGCAAATATTGTGAACAAAGGAAATAATCTACTACGCTGCTTCCCTGTGGATTATGACAAGTATACAAACCTGCAAGATCTCCAAGCACTCTTCCATTCAAAACACACATTGATTTTCAATACACATGTTACATAAACGACGTCCGTTCTTATTAGTTAAGAGGTCCATCGACTGTCTTTTTATGACGTTAAGAGAATGTCTTTATGCGGGTTCACGACCACCCATGTGATTCTGCACGAAAACCCCCTTTTTCACATACAAATCACGTCCATCACATATCAGTTTTGGCCAAAATTAACACCTATTTTACAAAAAAATTAAACACCCCAAAACCTCTAAATATTGACAAAATCAGTACATTGAAACGGGGGTTTCTGTGCAGAATAACATGGGCGATCGTGAACCCGCATAAAGACATTCTCTTACAGACACATAAAATGAACTAAAGCGTATATGGCTTAACTGTTTACTACAAACTGGTCGCCGCTGTTACGCGACACCGCAAACCGATAAAGTGCAATTACTGATCCATCCTGTGTTAATGGGGCTGGCCGCCCACCACTGCAGTGGTGTTATCAATACCCCTGCAATGCAGTAAATTAGTATTCATTGCGCGATGCACGCGGACCAATCAGAAAGAAGTATGACGTCATTTTTGGCTTACGGTATCGTAAGCCCCCCCACCAGTCGGCCATTCTTGACTAGAACGCCAGCGGAGCAGGTTGTGCTGTGTGCAGGCTTGTGCATTTCTGTGATAGAATTGATTTTACCAGAAATATTTATGTCTCAAGACAGCATTTCTTCAGAATTAGAGAGAGAACTTCTGGAATCGCAAGTTGCTCATCAAATCTATTAGATTTCTCAACACAGCCATCAACTTTAATTCTACCTGACATGGATCAAGCTCAAAATCTTCCGTTACCACCGCCAACACCAGCGGAATTGTGGACAGAGGAAGAAATGGTTATTTTGCAAGAGAATCAAGACTACTTTAAAAAATGACAGAAATAATTGAAAAGATTAAAAGGGAAGGGCCACAGGATTTGCCACAGAAGCCTAAAAGAAAGCTTGAGCAATTGTTAAAAGAAAAGAAAGGAGACAAAAAGAGAAGGAGACAAAAAAAGGAGAACGGATCTTTCAACCCCACAAGAATTACATGCCTATCTTATGGCAAATCAGGCTGACGTTCAATCAGCTTTTTCCCAGAGAAGCTTTTACTGATCAGATATTTTCTGAAACAGCAAATGAAGCTGAAATTGTAGAAAGACTACAAAAAGGGATGAGAAATTTGAGGAGCAAGATGCACAGTCCTTGTTAATTTACATTCAGTTTGGTAACTTCTTGAATTTGTGTAAACAATGGCAGGAAAACGAAAGGAAAGAAGGGAGAACGAAGGAAACTTGGGCTGTTTGGTTGAAATAAAAAAACCGTGTATTCTGAGTTCACGCACGAAAATTACGTGCCGTTGCAAGTGTGCTTTATGGATATACAGGGCTTTATGCTGTAGGCCTTCCCTTTCGTTTCATTTCTGACAAGCTGAATAAAATTAAGGCCATGCTGCAAGTGCCCGAATTTGCACAATACTGGAAACAAGAACTGCACATAGCAAGCACAAGCGGGCCCCAGCAATCCCAGTAATCGTTAACAGCAGTAGGCAACCGCCGAAGCACAGCTTAAAAATAGAACCGTTCACGCGCGTGTACGGTGGCCTACTTGCTGGACTCCTGTCCCATGCCTTTTGCTGTTGCGGTTGGTTACTTCAACGCCTCACCTATTCACCTGCTTCAGGCTGCCTTCGGGCGGCCGCCCAATAGAACTGAAACAGATCCTGTGATTATTGATTCAGGATTCTGCTAAGTGCTTTGGTGGCTGTCTCGAATTCACGACGATCAAGTGTGAACCACAAAAAAAGCCCCGCTTCACATTTTCCCCACAAGCACCTTTACCATCTATTGTGTGTGTTTGTTTGTTGTTGTTTTGTTGTTTGTTTGTATTTGTTTGTTGTTTGTTTGTGTTTGTTTGTTTGTGTGTATATGTGTGAGAGAGAGCGTTTTGCCATACAAAGCAATGCAGTAATCCAGGTCAAAAAGACCTGCTATTGATAAACATAATTAATTAAACCACACACGTCCCACCCCCACCCCACACATATATAAACCTAATGACTCACAGCGCGCTCTTCTACTTCTAATACCATTAATAAATCAGAACAAACAACTGGCTTTCCTTCTTGATTAGTTATTTTTACATCTAATGAATTTATAGGCCCATTAATTAGTTCTTTAAATTCACTGTTTTTTCCAACTGAGATTAATCGATAATCGCAAAATCCTGCCCTAGTTGATGGCAAAACCTTTAGAACTGTAGACGGATAGCCATCAAAAAAATTAGTATCTGTTCTTAACTGTTGTAAATGGACATTACAACATTGGGTTCACAAGAAAATCAAAAGGGTTTTTATTACCTTCAAATTGCCAGACATCTTCTCTTGTACTAAATCTATAAGTTCTATTGCTACGTGGAACCCTAAGATTCTTGCAAGCCCTTAGGAAAAGTGTACTCTCTTCTTTCTTCTAGTGGGAAATGTATAGTAATTCTGAGGTTTGTTTTCGTTAATTTTCAACAATATACCATATTCGCTAAGTACTTCTTTTAAAGAACAAAAGTTGTAGTAACCATCGGGTATTTGCACATTAGTTATTTGATTGCCCGCCCCGTTACTAATATTGATCCAGTATTTTTTGGGCTTCTTCAGATACGTTAGCCCACATAACTTTAAAGCCAATTTCTTTAAGGGCAATCCTACAACTCCCGCGCCAATTGAAAATTGGGTACGTTAAGAACACGCGCTCGTTTTGCTTGGTTATATAGATGTACATCTTTTTTATAACTATTTAAAAAATTAATTTAAATATAACGAAAGTGTTATTAACGCCCGCGGGACTGAGCCCTTGCTACTTTTTTTAGTATGCTCTTCTACTTCTAGCTCTATTAATAAATCAGAACAAACAACCAGCTTTCCATCTTGATTAGTTATTTTTACATCCAATGAATTTATAGTATCCCAAATTAATTCTTTAAATTGGCTGTCTCCATCAAAACTATATAACTGATAATCGCAAACCCCGCCCCAGTTGGTAGCAAAACCTTTAGAACTGTTGACGGATTGCCAGCAAACAAATTAGCACATGTTCTTAACTCTTGTAAATGGACATACAACATTGGGTTCACGAGAAAATCAGAAGGTTTATTGCCTTTAAATTGATAAGCATCTTCTCTTGTACTAAATCTATAATTTTTGTTACTGCTGGTGAAAGCCTAAAATTCGAGCAAGTCCTTTAGGGAAAGTGTACTCTTTTTCTTTCTTCTAGTGGGAAATTTATAGTAATTCTGAGGGTTGTCTCGTTAATTGTTAACAATATGCCAAATTCGCTAAGTTCTTTTTTTAAAAGAACAAAAGTTGTAGTAGCCATCAGGTTTTGTTATATGAGTTACTTGATTGCCTTGTTCGCCATTAACATTAATCCAGTTATTCTGAGCCTTTTCAGATATGTTAGCCCACATAATTTTAAACCCAATTTCTCTAAGGGCAACCCTATAATTGCCGCGCCTATTGTCAATTGGGGTAGTTAAGAACACACGTTTGTTTTGTTGGTTTATATAGATGCGCATCTTTTTTATAACTATTTAAAAAACCCCTTTAAAAAATTAATTTAAAAATGGAACCTTTTAAATATAATGAAAGTGCTACTTACAATGTAGGAGAGTTTTAAAAACCCCAAATCTTTGGACTTCAGCAATTTAACCATTGCAGTAGACGAATCATATGGCTTCCAAGTTAGACTTGTAAACCCGCTAACTAGATATTTAAATCCGCCAATAAAGGTGACAGAGTGCCATCAGCATGGTCATCCCACCCTATGGCCTTTTTCCAGAATCAGTTAAATTTTGCCATTTACTGCGCAACTACTGGCTGTGGCGTTTCATATGCAAACCATTTAAACCACCCAATCTTTTAGTAAAGTCAGTATATAACTTTCATGTTTATTACCAGTACAGACGAATACTAACTGAACTACAAGTGCCACTCCCTAACGACAACGCGTTTTATCCATTTAACACCCCAATGGACAATAATGCATATGAAAGAATCTGCAACGAATTTAACATTAACCCTTTAACTGACTTTAGACAAAAGTTAGACCACAGCCATGGGTTGGGCACATTGTATTTGTGGGGCGAACATAGAGAATATAATTATGATTACGGGCCTGGCCACACCTCTTTCCAACCAAACGCACAAGTTTGATTAGGGTCAATTGAACAAAAACACCCTAATGCTTGGACAACATTTATCTTAGATGAAAGTAAAGGCCTAACAATGCCAGGAGTGCAAAGACTTAATGACTCCATAAGGGCATACGTTTGGTGTGTATTAGGAGCACAAGCACAGACCAAGTCTAGCATACTAGATCAATCTACAGGCTTTGACGCCAGAAAACAATTTCTAGTCAATTTAGAAGATGCTATTAACTCTGCTGTTAATTTGCCTGCCAGCATACAAAGGTATCAAGACGTTCTTGCACACGCTAGGTCAAAGGTTGACTTTGTTGTAGGCCATGGATTATACATGCTACCTTCTGACCTTAGACTACGATTGGCCCTGATACAGAATTATAACAATGAAATCCTCATAGCTAGAGACGATCAAGACTTAGGACACAATAAATACTTAAACACAAGGCCCGCTCCATCCATTTTAAAGAAAGTAACTACCCCTGAAGAAAGCGATCCACCACCAGTTATAAGCGTCCCACAGCACAAAGCGGCCCAGAAAGCACACCGCCTGTTTTATTTGCCTCACACTGACAGTCACACTAGCGAAAAGATAGCCCTTGTTGTGTTTTAACTTTTACTGGGTTAGCCGTACTTTATTTCACTAAAAATTAATCCAACAGCTAGCACTCCTAACGTCCACAGATGGTCAGCCATATAACCAGCAACTTTGCCTATAGTAGACAAAAACCAACTAACAACACTACCTATTATGCCAGGCAGAGCATCAAGCGCTTTGGCAGCTAACTTCTTTAATAAGTTTGCTAGATGATGCAATTGTTTTCTAATCCAACTTTTACCGGGCTGGGGTGTTGGAGGAGCTACTGGCCCTGTTGGCGCACTGCCGGTTTTAAAGCAAAACGAGCGTAGAGATAGCAAACCCAACAGCCGTTAATATGCTAACTACTGAATCCCTCTTCTCTAACAGAATCCTTTTTCTTTCTGCAGCGTATGTGTTTTCATGAAGTATTCTCTTTTAGTTTCTTTGAATCTGGTTGTTTGAGATTTAGATTTCCTCTGAGATAGAAATCGCGCTTAACTGCCCTTCCCTTTCGCCATTAACTCCTGTATTTTCTGCTGTATTCTAGCCTTTTCTTCTTGCCCTAAATTGTTATCAGCCAGCTTATTTTTTTCTTCTTCTATCTTTCTCTCTAGCTTACTAAGTTTTGCTGTGCCGAGCATTAGTTCTTCTCTTATTGTCGTTAAAAGCGCCCTTAATACCTCGGAGGTCGCGCATAGGCAATGGAGGATCATCAATTGTTGCTAATGTTTTTCTGATTGTCTCCTCACTTAAACTCGTTTCAATTTCTGCTATTAGTTCATCTGCTGTTTGATTTAAATCTTGAAGAGGTATGTTTTGTATTTTAGATTGTGTTGGCAGCCCCCGCTCCAAGTTTTGTAAATGACTAACGGCTTCGGCTCTAAGCTCTAAAAGGTTTTTAAATTTTTCTGCCTTAGCAATAGGGAGTTTTCGCCTTATTGTGCTTAGTTTTAAAAACTTGTTTGGGTTTTGCGTTTGAAGTAACCTTTGCGCGCTCTCCAGCACAGTTCTTATATACAAATGCCCACCATCTTCCTCAAAATCGTTAGGATCAAGCACGCCTGGCAGCTCTCGTCCTAAGCTTCTATAGAATGATTGAATTCTTTCTCGCAATAGTTCTTGGCGTTGTCTAGGGAGTAAAAACCTGCTCCTTCA
Source organism: Conus ventricosus (assembly GCA_018398815.1). NCBI lineage: Eukaryota > Metazoa > Mollusca > Gastropoda > Neogastropoda > Conidae > Conus > Conus ventricosus. The sequence continues at coordinate 22,040 of JAFLJL010011746.1, forward strand.
AGCTCTTCTTGCAAGGAAGGCCCCAGTTCTGTTTCATCTTCTTCTTCAACAGGATCAATCGGGTCAAAATCTTCATCCATATTTTTTATTTATATTCTTTTTTGTTTTATAAAAAATGAACTCATACGGTTGTGACCTCGATCCATACAGAAAAGAGAAGGAACCCCCTGGCGTAAAAGGTATAAGGCAAACTGTAATTAGTGTAAATACTCCATCAACAGTTCAGCCCGAACAAACTTTAATAGTAAAGTTCCCGGATCTTGGCGCTGGCGATTGTTATAATGCCGGGCACTGCTAAACTATCATTCAAATAGATATTAAATCGACGGATCTTAATGCTACTGTTGTTGCTAATTTAGGCAGGGCAATCATTAAACATATAGTAATTAAACTGAGGGCAGAGAAGTATTTGTACTAAGCGAGGCAGACATTTTTGCCCTCTATTCTGATCTATGGCTGCCTAAAAAAAGAAAGAAAAGAGAAAGTTTTTCAGGGAATACAAAGTCCAAACGGTCTCAAGCACAGGCTTAAAGCGGGAGATGCAAAGAATGATGTTAAAGATGAGGCAGTAGCAGAAGCATTTGGCAACAGATTCTGCATCCCTCTAGATTTTGAGCTGTTAAAGACGCATATGCCATATTACCCAAAGGGGCACTAAAAGAAAAACTTACTTATGAACTGACATTTAATCCTAGCGGTTCTGTCGTTCTGTCTGATGATCCTTTAGCTACATACGCGGTTAGTGACATTTCTCTTGAGTTTGATGTTGTTACTAACCCCGGACTGGCTAGAACAATCTTAACTCAGTATAAAAGTAAAACAGTTATTTATTATGAAAACGTTATGCACGCCATTACAGAAAATAGAAACAAGCGAGACACTCTTTGGAACATACATCTAAATCAGTCTTTAAAGTCTTTAAAAGGAATTTTGTTCTTATTTACTGAAGAAACAACTCCTTTTCAGAGAGAATCAGAAGCGTTTTATAATCCAAAAATTGAGAAGGTCGACTGTGCAATAATGGCAAGTCTGATCAGTTGTATTCGGGCCGTGGGCTTTTACCTCACCAACACTTTGATGAAATAAGAAAGTTGTTTGCTGGAGGTAGGCAAAGGGATCCTGCAGTTGATCGCGTATGTAAAAAACTTCGCCTTTATTGATGTAAGACTCGAAGACTATTTAATAAACAAATATGGACTGTGGTGGATTTTAGATCTACATTGACAACAGATTGTTTGGAAGTGGAGAAAGGATAGGACAAGATGGTATACAAATAAATATTCGCAAGAAAGCAGACGGAGACGGTCCAATACAAATGCACATTTTTATGGTTTGTGATGCTCAGTTAAACATTGAAGAGAAAACAGGCTAAAAGACGCAGCTCATTAAAATGCAGAAGAAATATTCTAATAAAAACAGATGGATAGCTTGAAGTTTCTGCCAAAAGATCCGCACTGTTCTCTTATCTGTGGGATTACTGGGTGTGGGAAAACTGTTTTTGACTTGATTTGTTACAAACAATCTACAGGGTTTTATTACGAGCACATTGTTATATTCTGCACAACCATTAAGCACAACAAGTCTTACAAAGAAAGGAAGTTTATTTGGACAGACGATAATATATTTTTAGTTGATCCTAGCGACAAACTGAGCGACTGTTTTAGAACATTACTATAGACTATTTGAGGGAACTGAAACACTGTTTATTATTGATGACTGTTCAGCTGAACGAGACATTGTTAAAAAAGAAAAGCTCTGTCAAAGCTAGCCTTTAGTGGCCGCCACGCCTTAGTTTCTGTGTGGCTCTTAACTCAAAAATACAATGCTGTCTTAAAAGACTTTAGATCGCAGTTAAAATCGGTTGTATTATTTTACACTAAGGATAAAGATAGTTTTGAAGAATGTTTAAGTGAAAATTATATAATAAGGGACAAAGATGAGTTAAAAAAAATAAAGGAGCAGTTAGAAAAATCTAAGCACGCTAAGCTATGCTTACGGACTGACCCCCCAGTTCAATACGTTTGTTTATTGTAGATTGTTTTATTATTTACTGTTTATAACAATTTGTTTATTATAATTTGTTTATTATAAAAAAGAATGTCTCGAGGGCCAGAACCAAAAGCAGAGCTAGCTCCTAAATGCACTGCAGTAGAGCTAAAAGACCTAGCAGACACAACTGAGTTTGATCTAATAGGAGTGCCAGGAAATGTTTATGGATTTGAATATACAGATGACGGGGTTTACAAACGAACAGAAATTGAAGACAAAAAACGACAGCAACATCCTACCCTAGAAGAGATAAGAAACTTAAGGGCAAACGATTTTGGCAAACGTGAATACAAACTTCATAAAAGAGAGAATGCTTGGGCGTTGCTTCCCGAAATTCACTGGAATTTAAAGTTTGAACTACGAAGCCCCCAAAGTATACTATGATAAGAACAACAATTTTAGAAAGGCCTTAAATGCTGGTCCCATTCTTGTTAGCCTTGTCCCAGGAACACAACAGAAAAAGCAGATTGAAATAACTAAGCGAGGTTCTGAATATGGCTACAGAGAAAGAAGTCCTTAGCTGAAGTGGGGGGTGACACCGTCGGCTTAGAATTTACCCCAAAGCTAGAATCACTACCTAGGCAAATGACGATGATTTTTCGCTTATTTATTACTCCGAGGGAGGGCGATACTAGTTTGCCAGAACATGCGTTTATTAGAGGCATACAAATAAAGGCTGAAAACTTTTTTTTTTTTTTTTTTTTTTTTTTTTTTAGCTGTTCATCTTTATTTTTTTTTTTTTTTTTTTTTTTTTTTTTTTTTTTAATTCAATAATATCAGAGTTTACAAATGCCAGAAAGAGGACGTGCGCAGTTGTCATTTTGTTTTGTTTTAAGAGGAGGAAACAAAAATAAAAAAAACAAGCAACTAAAAAAGAAAAAAAAACTGTTCGTGGA
>JAFLJL010011763.1:0-5000 GCA_018398815.1 Conus ventricosus
CACGGGTGTGTCCACCTGGAGATTCACAGAATGGTTCGTGCGCTTGCTGATTATTTCCTGTGAACGTAAAAATACAGAGAGAGAGAGAGAGAAGGGGAGAGAGAGAGAGAGACGGGGGAGGGGGGGGAGGGAGAGGGAGAGATTTTTTTTAAATTTACCTGGACATCTTTTTTGTGCATTAAGCGATTTCTGCATTGCAGTGCAACCTCAGAATTCGCTTGAAATCGTTGTTATCGGGCTTTTAGGTTTATGGCGTCTGTAAATAGACTAAATGGTCCCGCCAAATCGGACCTCATCCAACCAGCCAGTCGGGTCACACGCCACAATAAGAAATCGGTGCCAGAACACTGTTATGCGGGGTTTTGGGGGGAAGGGGGAGGGAGGGGGCATGGAGTGCACTTTAAAACCAGAATGAAATCAAACATCGGCTTTAACAGACCCCCAGCCCGTCACCCATTCCCTGCCCCTTCACACACACACACACACACACACACACACACCCCACACACGCACACACACACACACCCCACACACACACACACACACACACACGCACACACACGCGCACCACCACACACACACAACACACCACACACACATCACGCACGCTGACCCCCCCCCCCCCCCCCCCCCCACCCCCCCCCCCCCCCCCCCCCCATGCCTTCCTCCCTCCTTTTTTTTTTAATCATTTGATACGTTTTCAGAATGGTTCGCATTCCGATCAGTGTCATCTGCCTGCATCAAACCACACAGTGTGTATAGTGATGCCATGAAAAAAGAAAAAGGGGGATATCATTCTCCAAGCAAAGTATTTTTTTTAACCTGAAAATGGCAACTCTCTCTCTCTCTCTCTCTCTCTCTCTCTCTCTCTCTCTCTTCCTCTCTCTCTCTCTCTCTCTCTTTCTCTCTCTCTTTCTCATATATATATATTTAATTGTTCAGCAGTATATATATATATATATATATATATATATATATATATATATATATATTATTGTCAACCTCGGGTGATGTCGATGGAGGAAGGACTAGCGCACAGCCCAAACACACTCACAGCTTGCTTACAATCTCATTCATATATCATGCATTCGTCACATCAAACCACTAGTAAAGTCTATAACTTTACTACACATGATCATAGAACGAAACATCAATGCATATGGAATCAAACAAAATAAAACATTCTCTCTTTCCTGAACTTCACAAAATCATTTATCTAAAACATCATTAACTAACCCGGGTATAAATAGATTTCTACTTTACCTGGCCAGGTGATCTTAACTATTCACGAATCACTGTCTTTTTCTTTTCCCCTTTTTTTTTCTTTTCACTGTCACTTTCACAACACGACACAACTGCTGGCACTGGTATTGGTCTGCTGGCACCTGGTCAGGTTAGACTGCGGGCACTGGCGTTGGTCTGTGGTTCTGCTTGACGAAGTGACGCTGCCAGGTATGAGGTCGAACCCCGGTTAAGATGGAACAGTGACTATCAACATCGATCTGTTCTCCTTTCTTCCTTCCTGCATTAACGCATTTCACTCTCTCTCTCTCTTCTAGTCTGCTCTATCAAATGGACATGGTTGCTTTTCTTTTCCTTTTCTTTTCTTTCTTTTTCTCTTCATTAGTTAGCAACTCTCTCTCCCCACATCTCTCTTTAGTCCTTCCTCTGCAGACTATCTCCTGCTAATCTCTCAACTTGGTTCTCTTCTCTCCTCCCTTCATCTCTCTGCTTCTCTCTCAAGCAGACCTAGAACCTCTTCCTCTCTCTGTCTCTCTGTTCGTTCTCCCCCTCGTTCTGCTTCTCCACTCCCGCATCCCTATCTTATCTTGAAACTCATCTGTCCAAAAGGCGGTACCATTGGTCATATTTTTACCGCCTGTACCCGAAGTTATCTCCCTCTAATTCCATTGGATATTCAAATCATGACAGTCAACGCCTACACGCCTTACTCTCTGTGTGGTCAATTGGTCTTTAATTGATTAGCTTGATTTCCCCCCACCACACACTGCCTTCTCCCTCTCCCTTTCCGGTGTCGTCGACCTAATGGTGGGCATTGGTTGTAAATTGGCTGTATGATCTGGGTAGGCGCCAAGATGTCTGACCGGACCTATCGAGACCTGTCGGTCCAGCCACTCCGACTGTCTGCTGTCTCCCGCTGTGCTTAATTGGCTGGATGAGACGCATGGAGCGGCCCTTCGGGGCGCCCAGAATTTTTGAGTTAGGCTTATGTCCAACCAACTCGGCTGGCGACGGACCACGACTTTGCTGTTGTTTATTTTTGACCGTGACAAATTTCCCCCTTGCAAAAGACTATGAAACCGCATTGTCTCAAAACAACGGTACAAAAAAAAAGACAACAACCGAATTGCTAAACACCAACAGCTACACGTGCAAAGTTTGAAAAATACTTTACAACAAACGGTTTATAAATTATGGATAATAAATTAGTGAATACCGCCCCAATGAGTTACATTGATGTGCGCTCTTGCGTTATTTCGACCCATTTTAAACAACGACCTCTGTGCGCACCCCTTATGCCAATCCCCCTACCTGGGGAAATTTGCCATATCTTCTCTTCACAATTCTTATGAAAAGCACAATATAATAGATCACGATCCATGACACTTCAACTGAGGAATCTCCATCCTCACTTATTTCAAATAATGCATCACTACACAAGCTACTGTATGCTCCAAGGCATAACTATATTTACATGAACAAATCTCACACAAAATATGAACCTTAGCCAACTGGAATGAACCCATATCCAATCAACATAACTGTAATCAACACATATTATCAACAAAGCACCCCGGATATAAACTGACTTCCCTCTGAGTTGCAGCTTGCTAGACTACACGGCTTAAATAGTCGGCTCCGACATTCTGTCGACCGGGAAATGAAACTGCACTCGATACCTGTAGGGCTGCAATGCCATTGCCCAACGCAGAACCCTGCTGTTTTTCAACTGCGCCTCCTGCAGAATTTGAGTGGTTAATGATCAGTCTCTATCACCAACTCTTTCCCCATACAATATTTGTGGAATTTCTGCACGGCCCACAAAAACGGCTAAACACTCCTTCTCCACCGTTGCGTACCCTTCTTCACACTTTGTCACTTCCTGCTAGCATACCTCACAGGAAACTCGACCCCTTCTGCCCCCGCAACAATCCCGCACCAAATCCCACCGCCTGATGCATCTGCCCCGCAACAAAAGGGTTTGGACATATCTGGTAGTTTCAGGATGGGACGGGAACCTATTCTTTCCAACACCGTCTGCATGCTTGCTCTGCAGCCTCTGACCACTCGACCACTGCCGGTTTTCCCCTGCCTTGCCCAAAATCACTGAGAGGACTCGTGATTTTTGCGGAAATTTGGAACAAACTCCCTATAGAAACCCAATAAAACCTAGCAGACTCCTGACTTCTGTTTTGGTCTTTGGTCTCTCTGAATTCATCATCTTCTCCACCTTTCCTCTTTCCGGCTGCTTTGTGTTCCCCTCCGACAACAAAACCTAGGAACTCCTACTGCCCTAGCCCTTCATACAGTGCCCACATCCCTGTAATGACTCTTCTGGAAACTTAGGCAACAAAATTCCCCTTCTTCTGCTGGGTTTTCTTTCACCTCATCAATGATTGCTGCTGCCCTATGTGCTGAGTTTCACGCTGAATATTTTTGCGGAGAAAATTCGCATGGAAAAGTTTTAGTTTCCCATTCAAAATCATTCGGTAAATCCCGACCGACCTTTTCAGTGATGGTGAATGGTCCTTTCCAATGCATCAGCAGCTTGTTGTGATCCGTGGGAAGCAGTACCAGGACTTGATCTCCCACCCTTGAGGGATTGCTTCCTCACCTTCCTGTCATATTTGCTTCTTTCTGAACGACCCTAGCCCCTGCAAACTTTCCCCTTTCAACCTTACATGTCTCATAAACCCGTGCCCACCTTTGGAACAGGGCGAGATTGGGCCAATCAATCAATAGCCCACCCTCCTGAATGGTGTGTCAATTAAAGGGGGATGTTTAAGAGGGGGCCTTCCTCTTCACACCCTCTTTGGCTGACCTTTGACACACGTCACATGACATGCAGAAACGCTTGATGTCAGCCATTGCCCTGGCCAATGAAAGTCATCAAAAATTCGGTCAGCTTTTTGCTGGGGCCGAGATGACCCGCCATGACGACTCGTGACCCACTGACATGACAGTGTCACGATAACCTGCTGGTACCTCTAACTGAGTAGTCACCTTAACCCGTCTTCCCTTGGTGAACAAACTCGGTACAACAGCCCGCCTTTCACAAGAAATTCTGTCTCACCTCCTCTAACCACCTGTTTCCTCTCCACCTCTTGCCAACTCCCAAGACTTCACAGCGAAGGGTCTTGTTCCTGGGGCTGCCCTAAACTCATCAGGCGACACATCTATGCCTGACTTCCTTGCTGGAACGACTAACGGTTTATCAACCTTTTCCTCCTTCTTGCTCCGTGTTTGAACTGCTGCCCCTGTAGCAAATCAACAACTCAGGATCCCCGGATCCTTGCACCTGGAATATTTCCGATGATCAAATCAGAAGGGGTTTCTCCATCACAACGCAGACAACTCGCCTGAGAAGTAAGGGGTACGTACTTCTATCTTAGCAACTGAAACTCCCTCACAGTGCCATCGATTAGAGTACAGGTCTGGATTGCCCCGTCAAATCCCCTTTCTCCCACCAGCGTTGTTCTCACCACACCCCATGAACAACCAGTGTCTCGTAACACTTTCAACCCCCTGCTGGCCAATCCAAACCCCTTTTTCCACTGGTAACGAACCACTCAGCCTAGTGCCCTCCATTCCTGACACTGACTGCTGTCCAGTGCTAGCCATAGGGCCGCCCCTCCACCCTCTTCAGACGGATCCCTGTTGTTCCACTGCAGGTCGTCTCCCTGGCGACCCTTATCCACCTCTTGCAAGGCTGCTGCCTTCTGGAACCTCATGCGACAATCCCTCGCCACATGTCCCTT
>JAFLJL010011763.1:10000-15000 GCA_018398815.1 Conus ventricosus
GCTGTGAGAAAGCTGACACAGCTACATTTTTCTTTCCTTTCGTTCTTTCCTTCTTGTCTCCCCCCCCCCCCCCCCCCCCCCTCCCAAATCCCCCATCTTTTGCGGACGTCCACTGATGACTTTGGGGTCAAAGGGCAAGGCTATGCGTCACGGCGCAACTGCTTCCGTTCCGCGCGAGTGATTGAAGAGCGGAGGAAAGAGTGGAAGCTGGGTGAAAGATAGCTCCGCCATCTCCCTCCCTCCCTGTCCTTTCCGGAAGATAAGCGAAGTCCCGTGTGAGTCTGCGGCGGTTGCGCGCTTCACACACGTAAAAGAACCCACAGCAGGAAGATGTGGTCCTGGTTCGGTAGTCGAGTGCTAAGTTGCCATCGGGTGTAGTGAGTTCGAATCCTAACGGGCACACAACCAATGGCATTTTCGCTGCCCTCTTTAGCATGTTGTCGTTCTGGTGGTATGTGTATATTAGAGAGATCCATCTCACGATCCCAAACTTTTCCTTCACCCCCTCCCCCACCCCCATTCTCCGGGAAGGGTTATCACCCTTTCCTAAATATCACGGGGGTAGGGGTTTAAACCCTAAAAGAAACTACCTCACCAATTCCCCCCGGTTAAAATTTCGAAAAAGAAAGTTATACAGCCAACAGAAAAGAAGGAGATTAGAAAAGATGATAGTTTAAAGAAAAGGAGCGGGGGGAGGGGGGGTGTTAAGTACCCAAAGGTCACAGGGTAGATCTTTTTGAAAACATACACATTCACGAGAGAATACAAGGGGCCATACAGCACAATACAACCAAAAAAATACAGCATTTTACTGTACAGTAAATGACTAAAAAAACAAAAAAACCTGATACAAGAAACACGACTGCAACAAAAACACAATACTTTCATTAGTGGAAGCACCAAAAAAAAAAATTAAACGATGTCAGCAAAGCAGTAATTAATGCTGCGCATTGCAAAGGAAGCACGATTTACAACGCAACGCAGCCCATTCAATAAAGTGTAACACAAAGGGGACAATACAAAACGCAACAATTTTGATCCAAAAATACAGAAATGCGTAAAATATAAAGGGATCAAAATCAAACGCAAAGCATTCGACTACGAAGCCTGAGTTTGCATCAATCGTTGGGGAAATTTACGTCGGCTTGAAAAACTGTCAACCTGCACCGAATTTAATTCCTGTAAAAACACACACACACACACACACCCCCACACACAACGTCCTCTTCGCTTTTTTCTGTTTATCATCACCCCTGCTCCATCCCCTCCCACGTCATCAAATTTTCTCACCGCCCTACCCTAACCCTCCCCGACCTTGTTTTTTTTTTTTTTTGTTTTTTTCCTTTTTTGTTTGTGTTTTTTTCTCCTTTCACCCATCGTCACCCCTCTTCCACCCCGTCGTCGGTGACCCGCTGTCTCTCAAATCCCCCCTCGCCCTCCCAACCCCCCCCCCCCCCCCCCCCCCCCCCTTTCCCTGGGCCCTTAGTCTTTTCTGTCGCACTCTGGGCCGATGCCCCTCCCCCCTCCCTCCACACCTCCCCGGTTTGTTTGTGTGCGTGTTTTCGTACCGCCCTGAGCTAAAGGAGATGAGCAGAGTTCTAAGTAGAAAAAGTAATATGACTAGTAGTAGTCGCAGTAGTAGTAGTAGTAGTAGAAGTAGTAGTAATAGGAGTGGTAGTAGTAGTAGGAGTAATAGTAGTGGTAGTAGTAATAGGAGTGGTGTTAGTAGTAGTAGTAGTAGTAGTAGTTAGTAGCAGTAGTCGCAGTAGTAGGAGGAGGAAGAGGAGGAGTAGTAGCAGCAGAAATACTTGCGGCGGCAGAGATTCGGCAGCAGCAGCAGATGGAGTAGTAGCGAGGTTGCCACTACTACAACAACTACTACTACAACTACTACTACTAATACTACTTCTGCTGCTGCTGCTGTTACTGCTACTACTGCTGCTGCTGCTGCTACCACTACTACCACTGCTTCTGTTGGCTGTTACTGCTACTACTACTGCTGCTGCTGCTGTACTGCTACTACTGCTACAACTACTACTACCGCTACTACTACTACTTCTGCTGCTGCTGCTGTTACTGCTTCTACTACTACTACTCCTACTACTACTGATACAACTACTACTACTACAACCACTACTACCACTACTACTACTATTTCTACTGCTGTTGCTGCTACTATTACTGATACTACTACTGCTGCTGCTGCTACTACTACTACAACTACTGCTACCACTACTACTTCTGCTGCTGCTGCTGCTGTTACTGCTGCTGCTACTACTACTACTACTACTACTGCTGCTGCTGCTACTACTACTACAAACTACTGCTACCACTACTAATACTACTACTGCTGCTGTGCTCCTATTACTGGTGCTGCTGCTGCAGCTGGTCCGCGCTCCTGCCACTGTTGCCATTGCTGTTCCTGCTGCTACTATTGCAGCTGCCGCTGTTGCTGCTTCTGCTACGACTGCTGCTGCTATTACTAGTGTCGGACGAGAAGGCTGAGGGGGGTATGAGAGAGGAGGAGGGTTTGGTTGTTGTTTTTGGGTTTTTTTTTTTTGGGGGGGGGGGGGGGGGGAGACAGACAAGAGTGGGGACGGGTGGCGTTCAGAATCGTCGGTCTTGATACTTTTCTTTCCCACAGCCCTCCGTGTCTTTGGTGTGGCGTACATGTCCAACATGCCCGTTAATAATAATAATAATAATGGGGATTTATATAGCGCCTTCCACGGCACAAGGCGCTTTACAAAGGCAGAAAAAATGCAATTGCTAAATGTAAAGAAAATGCATTGAAAAAAACGGCTCAGAAATGAAAAACAAAGCTCTCTCTCATTCTCTCCCACGCGCACACACACTCTCACGCACAGACACACAATACACAACACCGCAACAAGCACAAACTACTAAGCAATCCACAAAATGACAAAAGTCAATCAACTATCTGTAGTACGTCTTCTTAGTATTGTTGAAAAGGTAGGTTTTCGGGGATTTTTAAAGGGAAAAAAGGTTTGAGAATGTTTTAAGTCATAGGGAGTTTATTCCAGATTGGGACTGCGTAGAAAAGCTCGTTCGCCATGCTGTTTACGATGGGGGCGGTAACGGGGGAAGCGAAGGCCTAGTTCGGTGGAGGAGGGGAGCGCGGATGGACTATACTAAGGGAATGGGATAAAGGGCAGGCACGCCAGTAAAAAATTTTAAAGCAAGACAACAACATTTTTTTTTTTCTTTTTTCAAGGGGAGCCATGCAACTTTTTGGGGAGGGGGCTGGGGGTTGGGCCCCTGGGAGTTTTCAAAAGACCTCAGAGTTCTGTACCTTGGGGGTTTGATGACAGTTGAGGGAAAACCAAAGGAAACCCCGTTGCAGTAATCACCTTAAAAGGGATGTATGATGAAACGAGAGTTTTTGTGCGTCTTCATGAGATGGGGGCGAATACACAATTCTTTTAAGTTCCTGGGGGCAAACTGAAAATTTTTGGACACTGTTTCACGAGAGGTCACTATCAAGAAAACACCAAAGTCAGAACGGGGTTTTGAAAATTCAATATGCGGAACCAATTCAAAGAAGAAGGGGGGGATCAGGCCATGATGTGACCGTTTTAAAAAAACGATGCTTCATCTTCCCCAATTTTAATTTAAGCTTATTTGCGACATCCAGGGCTCAATATCAGAATACAAGATTAAGAGTGAAACAAAGGGGAAGTCATCGAGACAAGGAAGGGGGCACTGGGGATCATCCGCAAACTTTCGTGTGAAACGAATGGCCGTGGGGACATTAGACAATGGGGGTGGTTACAAAATAAAGAGGGGCAGTCCCCGCAGGATTTCCCTGAGGCACCCAAATTTGGGGGTTAGATTCACGAACGGTGGCACCTACTTGAATGAACGTTTTTCCTCTAAAATAAGAACGAAAACCCAAATTTTAAAACTGTTTTCCCTGATGCCACAGCTATTTCAAACGAGAGAGAAGGGTTTCATGGGCTATGGGTCAAAGGCCCGAAAGATCAGCAAAAGAAACAGAAATTTTTTTTTTTGTCAAGGAATTAAATATCATTGAGAAAGCGAAGGATGGGCTCCCGGGTGCCAGGGGGATAGGGGGACTGATGTGGGTAAAGGTTGTTTGAGGCCCGAGGTCAAGACTTTGAAGAATGATTTTCCAAGAATTTTGAAGGAAAGGAAATTTTTTAGATGGGTCTGTAATTTTTTTAAAACTTGGGATCAAGACTGCTTTCTTTATAGAGGGTTTAAAAGGGCGGTCTTAAATTTAGTGGGAAATTGCAGAAGACAAACCGTTAAAAATTTTGGGGATGGAGAAGGGGAAGTCAAGGTGTTCAAAAAGGAGGGGGGGGGAATGGGTCAAGGGGCACAGGATGTTTTTGCAACTGGTGAATTTACAAAATCGCTCCGACACTGGGAGAACCACAGATGTGGGGACCGTTAAAAACAACAGACTGATCTGAAATACGAGGGTGGGGGGAAAGCTTTTGAATTGTCGAATTTTATGGGCGAAAAAATGAAAAACAGACCAGGAACTTTACGCCATGATTGGACGGCATTACAACACTTTCAGCCTTACCCAAAATGCAGTGACAGTTTAAACAGTTTTTTAAAACGAGGATGCTGCTGCAACTTTAGAAGAAAAAAAAGCGTTTTGGCTTGATGGACAAACTGTACGACTTTTTGTTTGGCACATCGTAATTGGGTTGGTATTTTCATCAATGAACCCAGCGCCGCTCGGCCGACGTCGCTCGCGCAAAATTTTTCCCCCCACTCAGGGGCAATTGAGTTGACCACGGACCGGCGACCCAGGTCCCGTCCGCTACAACCGGCGCATGCTTACCAAAACTTTCAAACCAATGTTCAAACAGTAATGTTACGTCAGGCGTATAAGTTAGCGATTCGAAAAAACACAGGGTCGATCTAGAAGGCACGAACCATTTAATGGGGGGGCCGACTTTTTTTTTGGAACACTAAGATGGGACACTAGACTATAGTGATCAACA
>JAFLJL010011782.1:0-12218 GCA_018398815.1 Conus ventricosus
TCAGCCGCGTCCTCTTCTTCCGAATCGAACGGTCATCTCTTCTTGGCAGCATCCTGCAGATCGTCGAACCGGACCGCGTCTTTAGCATCCACGCCCGCCCCTCCCTTTTTTTTATTTTTAGCAGCGGTATCGTCCTCCTCTGCCAGGACCGAGAAACTTGCTCCTCCGAGTTCGGAATCCTCGATTTTGAGGGCCGGGTCCATCGACCAAGTCGTCGATGTCAGCGGGTGGCCTGTCCAGAATATTCAATACGCTTCCATTCCACACGACGTGCTGATGTCCGGAGGTCCGTCAGTCAACCGCAACGGCTCTTCTTCTCATCGAGCTGGGTTTGCTAGCGGCAGCAACATACGCGTCCATCGAGGATTTTGTCTTGCTTTCAAGTATTTTGGCTTTAGGCTCATGTAAGCAGTGAGTTGGTTGGGCACTCCCTCGACTGCATGATTTTAAAGGCAGTTTCGGGGGAGGGGAGGAAAACAAATTCCCATCGTTCCGTGGTGTATAATCGATGGGGAGGTGGATCGGGGAAAAGAAAAAACGTTACTCTAAGGAAGAAATAGTGATGAGGCCGAAGTCCTTCCCTTTCCCTATTTTAATCTCCTCTCGCATTGGAATAAAGTCTAGAGCGCGTAAGCAGATCTTGCTTTTTGTTCGTCGCTTGCACCATGAGCTTGTTACAAAACAGCGACTCCTCAACTGATCTTCACTATCGGTCCTCCTCTTTCGAAAAGAAGGCGGCCAGAAGGGGACCCAGCTGTTTTACAAAAATTCAACTTGAAAAGGTTGCTCCATCACTCGGAGTCTTGGAACCAGAACTAGAAGCGGTTCTCTACGCTACTTAACAAATCGGATTTTGTAAATCGGAGGTTATTAACAGCTCCAAGAGACTGCGGAATTCGAACCCCAACACTCCCTGCCAGCAAGAAAACAGCACCCCTTGTGTCGTCATCCCGGTTGCGACTTAACGGACATCATCAGGTGGTAAGAGGCTGAGGAGGTCGTGTTCAGGTTCTAGCCTGCATTACGAAGCAGCCAGGTGGGAGGTGCGAGCGTCCTGCTCCTCCTATTCGCTACTTGGTGGCTGATAAGACAGCAACTTTGTCTTCGTACATGGTGCGCGACTTTGTATCATCAGTCAAGGCTATCAAGTTTTCTCAAACAGCGACTTTCGTCACTAGGAAGCGCGTGACAAATATCGAGGAATAATAGCGCGAGCGCAGAACTAAGCAGAGCACGCGCTCTATTCAGATGATCCATCATCAAGCCTTTGTTTTTTCCCATCCGTGTTTATAGTTTTCCTTCCAAGATCTTTTTTTTCCGCCTTAAACGATTGCTATAAAAGTTGAGCTGGGTGGAAGAATAACCATTGCCACCTCGCCATCGGCATCATGTGCATCCTGTCTAAAGAAATTACGTGACGTCTAGACGGGAGTGTTTTGTTCATAAGGAATGCGCCACGGAAAGAGACATTGTATTTTATACAAATACTATCAACACTTCCCTGACGTTTACAAAAAAGGCATTCTGCAATATACCCTTTTACTGAGTAAGAACTGGAGGACTTTCGATTGAGCGACTTGCTCGATAACCCAACACAAGCAGTACCGCAAGGACGTGGATTTTTCAAATATCCGGTTTCCACACATGAATTACTGGGAATGCGCCGGCATGGTGCGGCGCAGATGAGGATACTAGAAAACAAGTCGGTAAATTCGAGTGCATTACGTTCTCGCCACCGAGGAAAACGTAGCCGAGATCGGAAGCGAGTTTGGCGACCGGAACCAACCGTAATTTCGATATATTGTAGAACGAGTCCAAATTCCGACAGGAGACCCCACGACATGGAAAGGAGGTCTCGTCTTGGCTTCTTTCAAACCCCGATCAAAAGCGTAGAAGATCATTTTCTTGTACGTCGGCTATGACGTACGCCCCTTCCCCGAGGGGATAGACTTCATCCCCACCTTACAACGCGCATGGCCGGTAGCGAGCTGAAGGTCTATGATCTTTCGTGGGGCCTTGTCTTCGAAGAGGCAAACCGTGGCTTGTGGTAGAGTCGATAACCTCCCACGTAGTCCTTTCGGTTTTTCCAAAGAGAGGTGTACAAGGTTGATTCCGAACCGGGCGATGAGAATTCACCACGATCTACTTGGGAGTTAAAGGCCCGGCTCCTAACCCAAACCTTCCTCCTAAACTGGATTAGACGTTTTTTTCTATGTCCGGACAATGCCGACTCCGTCCTGGACGGGAGTCGGTTGGGATCCGTTGAAATCGTGGACGGAAGAAGAAATTCCTATCTTGGTCAAAAGGGTAAGGCGCGTTTATAAAGATATCGATCTGACCATAGGAGATGTAATTTGCCGTTTCCGACCCAGGGTCTTTTTGAACATGAAGACCGAGCAGGCGTGTCTGCCCAATGCCAATGTTGAGGCAGTGAGAGGACTCTTTTATCATCCAAAAACCATTGCATTTAATCAAGCGCAGCTATTTAACTAGCGCGAGTCCTTTTTTTTTTCCCCCCTCACTGAGTTTTCTTCCAGTTTTTGAATGTCCTTAATAAATACAAAGTCTTGTTGAATTCAGATGTGTCTGCATTTGTCGGCTGGGGTCTCTTCCTGCGTGCGCTCTCTCCTCTCTTATCTCGCACTCTCTCTCACAAACAACGGTTTAGACTAGACGGAATCCAAGGAGTCCAAAGAGCCGTCCGTAAATTCGACATTCATAATGTTGCCCAAATGCAAAGTCCGACAGCCATTTTTTTGTCCAACAGACCTTGCATCTCTGAAAAAGCCGTGTTTTAGTTCAAAACAGACTGACGATCCTATCCGAAGAGCCTTATTTTAGTCCGAAGAGACTTAACACATGTCCGAAGAAGTATTTTAGTCCCAAACAACCTTAAATACGCATGTAAGAACGGCCCTTATTAAGTCTAAACAGACTATTCTATCCGAAGATCCTTATTTTAGAGTCCAAACAGACATATTATTTCTCATTGTGCTAAAGGAATATGGAAATTAGTCTAAACAGACTGACGTCGGTCCCAAAGAGCCTTATTTTAGTCCAAACAGACCTTAATCTCCTTTGGCCTAACGGAATCTGAAGCCCTTTTTTTTTTCTTATCTAATGAAGCTAAACTATAATAAATTCGTTCTTTTGTCCTCATACAAGATAGAAGCGTGTATAAATTTGTTCTTTTTCCCTATTAGAAGATATTTCTCCTTAAAACGGACACGAAAGAGAAATCTGTTGTGTTTGCATTTGAGGAGAGACAATGTTTTCATAGTTGTAACGATTCCAATCCACCCCACCCGCCCCCCCCCCGAGGGTGCCAGCAAATTTATACATTTTTTCTCTGAAATCATCCAATCAGAAAGAAGGAGAGCGTCCTCCAATCAGAGGAGCCCGAAATTTTCCCTTCCCACACTATTTTATTTTCCTCCCCTTTCCCCCTCCCCCCCTAAACACGGTTATTCCCTTCCCCCTCTATTATCATTAGAAGGCATGTATTACCGCTGTTAACAGCAATAAAAACTGTTCTGATCATAATACGCTACTCTAAACGCGTCTTTGTTCATGAAGACATAATATAACCGGTTATGAGATATTGTTTACATATAAAACGTTCACGCTGGAGTTAATCTTTTAATCGTCGCCTCGGAGTAATTCGTCATATACTCCCAGTTCTCTAATCTTAATCTGCGCATCCCTAATAAGAAGCTTTCACGCCGGGATTGCTTCGAAGGATGTAGTACACGGACGCTGAGTGTTCGTAAACGTAAAAACATAAGGAGAATTTGAATAAATATTTTATCATTCCTCCACACCACTGTATGAAGTCGTTTGTGGTCCCGCGATTGCAAGCTATAGAGCAGGGGGGGCGGGGCGAGACGTGCGCTAAAGTGTGCGTGAGAGGATCGTGGTGTGAGTGATCGAGTTGAGAGTAGAGACGTGGTGCATATATCTTTACCCAGTGTTGTGTTGGAGTGAACTAGTAGCTGACTGCGCAGACTTTTCTGTGAAGTTAGGTGAAGGGGGGGGGGGGGCATAATAGCAAGAGTGTCCACAAAAGAATCACGTCCTTATCTGTTGACCGAGCAGACAGTTATGTAACGAAAACCTCGCTTCCCATACAGCGATTTGTTTATTGACACTGAAAATTTGGCGGGAAGCAATAGCTGTAGGCTTCCGCGAACATTTTTTTAAACACCACAGCATTTTTCAAAGCCACGCAAAGACGGGAACATTTTTCCCGCTCGACTAAAAAACTGCTTGTTCCAGAGCGGCGCACGGGTTGCACGCATCGCTGCTTCCCCTGTTTTCATCTCCCAAAAAAATCTATCTTTGAGTCTCCAACAGCTTTCTGAACAGATAATTAACACGCAATAAGAGCGTACGGTCGCGTAATAAACGGATTGTTCTACGCCTAGAGAAGCGTGGGATCTTTTTACAGCATCGTGAGAGAGAGATGAATCTTGCGTGTCAACTTTAACGCACAAAGCGCGGAGGTTTTTCCAATGTTCGTTCCACTTCGTGATAATTAATTCGTATTGTTTTTTTTCCAAATGCGTCTTCCCCTCCCCGTATTCCGCCGCTCTGTTGCAAAGCTTTATAAGCTTCTAAAATCGCGGCGTGTTCGCCCATAGTTTCTTGAAAAGTTTACAAATTTCGTTACTCTTTATCGGCAAGATATCGCTTCAAAGCGTTTCAAAGAGATCGGAATGGTTAAATAAAAAGATGGAACCTATCCGTTAAGGTACGTGGTAGCGAGACCGCCACCGGCATCCTCCTCATAGATAATTCTGCAGCATCCAGGAGACCCGGCAGGAGGAGGAGGAATGCTTGGGCGCGGCTGGCATTTCGTTTGTTTATATCATCGTTGCCAACTCTGGTAAAGAACAAAATAGCAGAATTCCAAGTAGACAACGCGTATCCGAAAAAGGAAGTTCTTGCCGCTTTCTTCAACGGATAAGTTATGGTTAGTTGGGAAGAACCATTAGTATTCCGCGTTTTGGAAGAAAGGGCTGCTAGTACCCCAAAGCGCAGACCCGGTCGCGTTATAGACTGCAAACTTCGCGCGATATAACCCTCCTTCTAAAAGCGCAAAATCCGCCGGAGAACGGAACAAAAGGGAAATCTGACCCCAATAAGGAAGCGTTGCGTGAACCGCCCACTTTTTTTTTGTTCTTCTTTTTACTGTCCGTGAGTACGTAAGCGTGATTCTCAACAACCGATTAAAATTCGCTTTCTAACACAATGGATCGTTTCTCTTCCGACGGTCGAAAAAAAATCGATCGAGTTGTTGTCTACGGGAAGAGGTTGCATTAACCGAGCCATCACCCAAAGGAATCAGTCAACAGGCGCGTCTGGAAGCGCAGTCGAGGGGATAACGTCTGTAGAGCTTTCGCTAAAGAGGCCGCTTGAACGAAACCCCTCACCGCGATGCTATTCGCATAACCTCTTTTTCGTGATCGTGCGTGGGAGCTGGAAAAAGCAGTTTACTGAAGAGCGGTTTATATAAGATCGCTCCGGCCGAACCATCTACACGCTCCGAATCGAGATGCGGGAAACCAGCTGATCAAACTCTTGGCCTACACAACAATATCTATCCCGGAACTGAAACAATGCGCGGCACCACGCTCAATCAAATGTACCAGGAATCCGCGCCCTGAGCGAAGCCGACGAAGCCGAGAAACAAATACTACCGATGAATAAATACGGTAGTTACGCCGAATACGTCCTTGGCTCTTCTTCCATGCCTATAGGCCCTCATCAAGTGATCGTCGATTATATCATTTTCAAACACGCGAAGCTATTGGGCCGCGTTTACCCAGACTCGCAGAAAGGCTTTCCTAAGGGTCATAGCGGCCGCGTTCTCGACTGGGACAAGGAACTCTGCCTTATGTCCACGATCGTATTAAGTTACAAAATTCCACACCATGTTGAGAGGGTGCGTCTTCGTCATCGACGATTTTTTGCAGAACACGGCGGCAACTGTCCTCCTACCGATTTTTCGTTTTATTACGGAACTTAGAGAAAACTTGTGCCGACGTATCACGAGGCTAACCTATACACCGCACCTTCTTTCATACTAGTGGCGTCGCCTACGCAGAGCGACGCGTCTCGCGACACGGGGGAGAAAATCTTATCTACTGTCGCGCAGGATTGGTTTATGGAACACATTAAAGCATAGGCGCCTACGGCGTTTTTTTCCGATTTATAGGATGCCATCGCTTCTACAATAGAACCGCCGAATAAAGAGCATACAAAGAAATCTCTCATTTCGACGCTTACCAAACGTGGCGCCGCTCTGAACTGGACGAGACCGTTTTGTTCGCGAATGTTGGAAGAATTTACACGGCCTTTCGTGGTCCTGTTCCGAAGAAGACTTCTTCGACCCTAATATATAAACCCGAGTGCTTGCGCGTGGCTAAGTTTTCACGCCCGGTTACAGATGTTTAAGCAAAAAATCACTCAAAGCGTCAGTCGGAGCCGTTCTTAGGTTTTAAAGAATATGTCTGTTACAAAACAGTTCCCACCTGAGTTTGTTGTGTCCCCGTTGGCCCCCCCCCCCCCGGCCGATTCCGTTAAAATACGGATGGAAGAAAGGAACCTACAGCCTTCAAAAAGGAACCCATAGTCGATCATATCACATATAAACGATTTATTGGTTGCGAAGGAGAAGAAGAAGAAGACAACACCACCACCAACAACCATCATGATGATGATATTAGTTGTAGCTCGAGGAGGAGGAGGAGGAGGAGGATGGTATTAACATCGGCGAGGACGGAAATCTGAAACAGATGAAAAACCGAAGAAGAATACATGGTACGCGGTCGCAATCCTCCTGGTCCTGTCCTCTTACCGTCCCACTCCACCCCCAGCACCCATCGGCCTTCCCCCTCGCAGAGACGGCTCTTCCTTCGTTTGCCCCTCACAGACGACAAACCCTACCTCGTCGGCAATTCCACCTGCTTCTATCAAGCATAGACTCGCAGATTAAGAACGAGTGTCAACTGAATTTGATTGGATTACAAATAAACAGATCCCGTCTCTAATTTTGATCGTAGCGCTTAGCTATATATTCTCCTTCTTTCTTTCTTCATCCAGGAGAGGAGACTATTAAAAGATGGGCTGTTACAACAAACAAAGGTAGAGAAAAAACTAATAAAACCTTTATGGGCGTCGTGTTACTTAGTCTTACGGCGAGCGTTCGCAGGCGCATGCTAGCGCTCGGGCTCCTTGCTACTAGTCCGGTGATAGTGGGGTAACTCTGACTCAGTATTAGAGGGACTAAGAAGATAACCCTTCGTTGCGTGAAGGATGGAGAAGTGCTGAAATGCAAACATTTTTACTCTGGGTTTTTCTAACATCTGGAAAGCGCTACATGGATGTTTATGGTTTAGAAATACCAGCGAGTCTACCTCGAAGAGATACAAAACACCACAAGATGTAGCGCACCGAACAACAGATACAAGAACTCTTAGCCTTTACCGACCAGGCTAGAAACGGTTACTAGATAACAGCCAGATTTTGAAGACATAAAAATCGACATCGGCGGGAGAAGAAAATGTGACGACTCTTATGTCGCGCTCCACGAGGGGATTCATTCTTCGTCGCTATAACGGTACCGGAGGATTTGTACAGGCGAAGCAGCGATCCTAAACAAGCTCGTTTTTCGGAATTTTGCGATCATGACAGCATTTCCGTTTCGGGGATCACTGGTCAAACGAGGCGCGACGGAAGTTAGGTTCTTTGATGCGCTCGACGGATGGGTGTCAGATCAGATTTTTCATCGTACCAAAGAAGAGCGTAAAAGAATATTTTACGAAGAAGAGGACCGAACGGTTCAGGCCGGAGGGGGGAAGAAAGCAAACTACTGCCGCCAGTTGAAGGAATTAACCAACATGGACAGATGCCTGTGGAGATCTTCTGGAGATCTCTGGCGATCTTAGCGTCGTGTCTCTCCTACGCTGTCGGTTCTGTCTGTCTGTCTATAAACAAACGAGACAACACAACAGAAATAAAGTTGTGGTGTGTCCTGTGTGTGTGTGGTGAGAGAGAGTATGAGACGACTGCGGTGCTGAGATCTTTAGATAGATAGATAATAGACAGAGAGAGCAAGAGACTAGTGTGTGTGAGAGATCTTCTGATGGGGTAGGGGGTCCGCGGAGATCTTATGCCTTGACTGAGGAGATCTTCTTGAGATCTACTGGAGACTTAGCGTCGTGACTCTCTACGCTGTCGGAGAGATAGACAGACATACAAGACAAAGAAAGAGAAGAGACACAGACAGCGGAATCTTATGCTTGTCCGGAGAGACTGTGGAGAATCTTCTGGAATCCGGAAAAGAAGAGCTCATAAAAGAGAGACCGGGGGGGGGGGTGGGGCGACAGACTAGAGAGAGAGAGACAAGACAGACCTGTCGAGAACTGTCCGTCTCACACACACACACACCAACACATAAAAGAGAGCGACAGACTAAAGAAGTAATCGCGGCCGATGTGAGCGACCAATCTTTAATGTCTATAGATTTTCCCTGCCCAGCAGACACACACACACACACACACACACACACACACACAACATACACCACGAAGGAGACCGTTTTCCCCTTCCCCAGTCTGTCTGTCCTGGCAAGCGGGTCGCGCGACTTTATTCCCTTCACACCCACACACACACACACTCACACACAACACACCCACAACGCTTGCTGGAGAATGCTGTCGGAGATTGAACAGTAAGTCTAGCACAGACGCGAGCGTGAGAATTTGTGTGTCTGTGTCCTGTCATGTCGTGTCCTGAAAGGAGTCACCACACAGAGACGGAGATAACAGTAAGTCTGTCTGATCTCTCATGCTAGACCTCAAATCTCAACGCACACCATGATCTCTCGAGCGGAGACGTAGAGACAGTCTGTCAGCTGTCTGTCTGTGTCTGTCTGTCTCTCTGTGTAGAGAGAGAGAGAGAGAGAGAGAGAGGAGAGAGAGAGATGCAAATATCGCAGCCCGATGTGTGAGGCGACCAGATCTTTAATGTCTAAAGATTTCCCCTTCCCCCGCTGACACACACACACACACACATCCCTTCCGCATCCGGTGCACGATGCGACCTATCTTTAATGTCTAAAGATTCCCCTCCGCATCTGTCTGGCTTCAGAGAGCCGATGCACGAGCGACCTACACAGACACACACACACGCCACATAACAGACACAAGCAGTCTGTCTGCTGTCTGTCTGTCGGAGAGAGAGAGAGAAAGGAATGTGGGAAATTTAAGGTGCGTGAGTCTTTCTGACTGTCTGTCTGTCCTGAAGGAGTCACACAGAGACGGAGATGAACAGTAAGTCTAGCACAGACGTGAGCGTGAGAATTTAATCTAGCAGAGAGATCATCTGTCAGCCGAGGAAGGATGTTAAGTCTTTAACGCGAGGCGAAGCGCGGCGCATCAAAGGCAGAGTAAACTCCTTCCCAGCGTCTGTCTGCCCCCATGTGTGTGTGTGTGTGTGGTGTGTGTGTGGTGTGTGTGTGTGTAAATCTGAAAAGAGTCCTAGCAGAACAAAAACAGTCCTAGCAGAGAAGAAGATGAGAAGAGAGGTCCAACCTTCCGCAAGCTTTGCCAGACGGATCAATGGGGGCGACATCAGTAAATAACATTCTAGCAGAAAGAAGATGGAAAACAAAACTTTGGGTGGTTTTGTTGGAGGGAGAAAAAGGGGAAAAATCTATATAAAAACGTCCTTGCACTAGTCGGAGATCGTGGGTAACTCGACTCGTTTAGAGGACTAAAAGTTTACCTTCGTGCGTGAAGGATGAGAAGTGTGAAAATGCAAACTTTTTTACTCGGGCGTTTTTCTACAGTCTGGGAAAGCGCTTCATGGAAGTTTATGGTTAGAAATACCAGCGAGTCTACCCAAGGAGATACAAAACACCACAAGAATGACCGCACCGAACAACAGATACAAGCACTTTTTACCCTTTTAAAAAACCGATCCAGGCAAGAAACGGTTAATAATAACAGCCAGATATTTGAAGACATAAAATCGAACATCGGGGGGAAGAAGAAAATGTGTCGACTCTTTTTCGCGCTCCCACGAGGGTATCATTCTTCGTCCTATAAGGGTACCGGAGGATTGTACAGGCGAAGCAGTCGACCTAAAAAAGCTCGTTTTTCGATTTTGCGACAGGGACAGCTATTTCCGTTTCGGGAAACACTGGTCAAACGAGGCGCGACGGAAGTTAGGTCTTTAAAGCGCTCGACGGATGGTGTTCAGATCAGATTTTTCATCGTACCAAAGAAGAAGCGTTAAAGAATATTACGAAGAAGGGGAACCGAAGGGTTCAGGCCGAGGGGGAAAGAAAAGCAACTACACTACTGCGCCGTTGAAGGAATTAGACCAACATGACAGATAAACTGTGGGAACTCGGGAGTTTTCTCTGGAGACTTAGCGCGTGTCTCCTACGCGTCGGATCTGTCCTTCTGCTATAACAAACGGACAACCCCAACAAAATAAGTGTGTGTTGTCTGTGTTGTGTGAGAGAGAGAGTTGAGACGACTGTCGGTGCGGAGATCTTTAGATAGATAGATTAGATAGACAGAGAGAGGCAGAGGGGACTATGTGTGTGAGAGATCTTCTGAGGGGGTAGGGGGTCAGCGGAGATCTTATGCTTGACTGTGGAGAATCTTCTGAGATCTTCTGGAGATTTAGCGTCGTGTCTCTCAAACGCTGTCGGAGAGATTGACAGACAGACAAGACAAAGAAAGAGAAGAGACACAGACAGCGGAGATCTTATGCTTGTCCGGGAGACTGTGGAGATCTTCTGGAGTTCCGGAAAGAAGACTCAAAAAGAGAGCGCGACAGACTAGAGAGAGAGAGACAAGACAGACGCTGTGGGAGACTGTCCGTCTCACACACACACCACACACATAAAAGAGAGCGACAGACTAAAGAGAGTATCGCGGCCGAGTGAGGCGACCAGATCTTAATGTCTAAAGTTTCCCCTTCCCAGCTGACACACACACACACACACACACACACACACACACACATACACCCACGAAAGACCTTTTCCCCCCCCCTTCCCCAGTCTGTCTGTCTGGCAGAGAGGTGCGCGGCGACTTTTTCCCCTTTCACACACACACACACACACCACACACACACAACACATACGCTTGCTGGAGAAGCTGTCGGAGATGAACAGTAAGTCAGCACAGACGCGAGCGTGAAAATTTTGTGTGTCTGTGTCTGTCTGTCTGTCTGAAGGAGTCACACACAGAGAGGGAGATGAACAGTAAGTCTGTCTGATCTCTCGCTAGACTTAAATTCTCACGCTCACCATAAATCTCTCGAGAGGAGACGTAGAGACTGTCTGTCTAGCTGTCTGTCTGTTGCCCTGTCTGTCTCTCTGTGTAGAGAGGAAGAGAGAGAGAGAGAGAGAGAGAGAGAGAGATGCAAATATCGCACCCGATGTGTGAGGCGACCAGATCTTTAATGTCAAAGATTTCCCCTTCCCAGCTGACACACACACAAAACCCCACATCCCTTCCGCAGTCCGGTGCACGGGGCGACCTGATCTTTAATGTCAAAAGAATTTTTCCCCCCCGCAGTCTGTCTGGCTGTCAGAGAGCCGATGCACGAGGGGGACCTACACAGACACACACACACGCACACAGACACAAGCAGTCTGTCTGTCTTCTGTCTGTCGGAGAGAGAGAGAGAAAGGAATGTGAGAATTTAAGGTGCGTGTTCTGTCTGTCTGTCCCGTCTGTCTGAAGGAGTCACACAGAGACGGAGATGAACAGTAAGTCTAGCACAGACGTGAGCGTGAGAATTTAAGTCTAGCAGAGAGATCACTGTCAGCCGAGAAGGATGTTAAGTCTTTAACGCGAGGCGAAGCGCGGCGCATCAAGCAGAGTAAAAACTCCTTCCAGCGTCTGTCTGTCTGTGTGTGTGTGTGTGTGTGTGTGGTGTGTGTGTGTGTGTGTAAATCTGTAAAGAGTCAGCAGAACAATAAACAGTCTAGCAAGAAGAAGATGAGAGGGGAGAGTCCAACTTCCGCCAACTTGCCAACGGATCAAGGGGGAGACAACAGAAATAAACAGTCTAGCAGAGAAGAAGATGGAAACAAAACTTTGGGTGGTTTTGTTGGGAGGGGGAAAAGGGGGAAAAATCTATATAAATAAGGAGGTGGGGGGACCACAGAGCATCACCCCCATGAGCCTCCC
>JAFLJL010011796.1:5000-12500 GCA_018398815.1 Conus ventricosus
ACACACACACCACACACATATGCGCGCACACGCACGCACGCACGCACGCACACACACGTACACACACAAGGCACACACACACACACACACACACACACACACACACACACACACATATGCGCGCACACGCACGCACGCACGCACGCACACACACGTACACACACAAGGCACACACCACCACACACACACACACACACACACACACACACACACACACACAACACCCTTTCTCATAGATTCTGTGGTCCACTTACATAACAAAAACCTTGCAGCATTCTCCACGTAAAAACAAAAAGTAACAGTTCAAAAATGTTTCGTGGAGTTTGCACACAAAAAAGGAATATTAGTCTATCCCATTCACAGTGAAAGACGCACCGGAAAATTGCCCACGTTGTAAACAGCAATTGTTTACGTGATTCTGGTGGCATGTAAACATTTGGCGTCCCGTGTCATAGGGAGGAAAAGGAAGGGAGAGGGGGTGAAATCGGGATGGGAATGGGGGGGGGGGGGGGGGGGGGGGGGGGGTGGAGGGGTGGGGGGGGGGGGGGGGGGGGGGGGGTGGGTTAACGAAGTTCACGCGCTGAATCAACCATTTACCTTTAGTGGGCACCTTGTACTGTCTTTTAACACACAGAGCCCTACAACGTAAAAAAAGGCGAGTACGAGTTCTGTGTATTTTTGTTCTCTCTCCTCTCACTCCTCTTCCACTCTCCTCCTCTCCTCTCTCTCTCTCTCTCTCCCTCTCAATCTCTCTCTCTCTCACTCTCTCTCTCTCTCCTCCCCCCCCCCCCCTCTCTCACTCTTTAGGGAACAGAGGAACCTGTTAGACAGCACTGCTTACGCTACTTTCCTGACTGAATTATTTTTCAAACAAAACAAACAAACAAACACACAGAAGATAGGAGAGGGAGAGAGAGAAAGAGAGAAGAAGACAGAGACAATGACAAATACAGACGGGAGACAATTCAGGAAATGAGATGGTGAAAGGGAGTGCTGATTTGGAAACAAACAAAAACAAAAAAAACAACAAAAAAACAACAACAACAAAAACCCCGAGACAAAAGTACAATTCAACACACAAAGCCAAAGGCACGTTGCGCTTATTTTCATACACAGTGCTAAAGGAACAAGTGGAATTTCGACCGTGGGTCCTCGCAGACGGCCAAGGAAACAGACATAAATCATCAAATGGCATTGCCTACCGAATCAACAACAAAATATTCTTAAACGACTATACTTGTTTTGAGTCACGAGGCTAATATATACAAGAAGACGGAGGGGCCTGTTGATTACATTCGTGACAAGTAAGCTGGCCGCATCAAAGATCGTTTTGTGTGTGTGTCTCTCTCTCTCTCTCTCTCATTCAATCTCTCTCTCCACGTCCAACTCTCTCTCCTCACTCTCTCTCTCCTGTCGAATATAAGTTTGATGCGTGTGTATGTTTCTCTGTGGTCCTGTCTCACTGATTGCTGGTGTGGTCCTCTCTCTCTTTCCATCTCACTCTCATCTCTCTTTCTCTCACTCCTTCTCTCTCTCTCCTCTCTCTCTCTCTCTCTCCTCCTCTTCTCTCTCTCTTCGTGTGTGTGGTGTGCGTGTGTGTGTGTTTGTGTGTGTGTGTTGGTTGTGTGTGTGTGTGTTGTGTGTGGTGTTGTACTTGCGTGCGTGTGTGTGTGGTGTATGTGTGTGTGAGTTTGGTGGTGTGTGTGGTTGTGTGTAAGCGCGTGCGCACGAGCACGTATCGTCTATATGTGTTCTCTCCTCTCTCTCCTCCTCTTCTCCTCTCTCTCTCTTCTCTTCTCTCTGCCTCTCTCTCACTCTCTCTCTCTCTCGCTATCTGGAACGTTTCTTTCCACTTTCAGCCTCTGCCAGAAACACCCACACCACACCGCAAATCATCACAACCATCATCACCTCCTCCCTACCACCCCCTCCCCACCTTCAACCCCCCCCCCCCCCCCCCCCCCCCTCCGTCAACCCTAATGATAATTGTGTTATTAACCGCACGTGCCTGTGGCAAACTCTCCCAGTGCCCAGGAATATAAGCCAAGAGGTTTGGTGTGCGGGCAGGAACACCCCCCATCCCCCACCCCCCACCCTCATCTCCACCCACCTCCCATCCCAACAAGCTCCCCACCCCATCGTACCTTCTTCTCCTCCTGCCCCCCCAAGCCCCCCCTCTGTTTCCTTCTGTCTCACTCATTCTCTCTCCTCTCTCCTCTCTTACTCCATCCTCTCTTCAACTCTCTCTCCACTTCTCTTCTCTCTCCGTCTCTCACTCTCACTCTCCTGTCTGTCCTGTCTGTCCGTCCTGTCTCCCTCTGTGTGTGTGTGTTTGTGTGGTGTGTGTGTGTGTGTGTGTGTGTGTCTGTCTTCGTTTCCCCAAATCCCAGTCCCCTCTCTCGTCTCCACTTCTGTCCTCTCTCACCCTCTCTTCTCTCTCTCTTCTCGTCTCTCTCTCTTCTCTCTCTCTGTCTGTGTGTGGGTGTATGTGTGTGTGTGTTTGTGTCTGTCTTTCTCTCTCTCTAGTCCTGTCAGTCTGTCCTCCCTCTCTGTCTATTCTCTGACCTTCTGTCTGTCTGTCTGTCCTCTCTCTCTCGCTCTCCTCTCTCCTTCTCTCTCTCTCTCTCCTCATCTCCTCTCTCTTCTCTCACTCCCTCCCTCTCTCTCTTCTCTCTCTCTCTCCGATCCCTGCCCAGTGTGTGTGTGTGTGTGTGTGTGTGTGTGTGTGGTGTGTGTGTGTGAGGAGTGGTGTGTTGTATGTCCTCTGTCTGTCTGTCATCTGTCTTCTGTCTGTCTGTCCTCTCTCAGGTCTCTCCTCTCTCTCTCTCTCACTCCTACTTTCTCTCTCATCTCTCTCTCTCTCTCTCTCTCCCCTCCCCTCTTTCTCTCTCTCTCCCCTCTCCTCTATCTCTCACATCTCTCACATTCTGTGTATATGAGTGGTTGTGCGGTGCGAGCGTGCGTGCGCCGCCCCGCGCGCGCGCTCGCGCGTGTGTGTGTGTGTGTGTGTGTGTGTGTGTGTGTGTGTGTGTGTGTGTGTCCGTCTGTCTGGTCTGTCTGGTTGTCTGTCTCTTGTTTCCTTTGCAATTAATAAGGGAGCTCTCCAGATACGAGAGGTCTATCCTGATACGGGTTGGCACTTCTTGGGAGTGGTGATATATTTTTCTACTCACCTTTCCTTTCTTTCTTTCTTGAGGAGAAGGGGAGGGGTGGATGGAGAGAGAGAATGTCCGGAAGTAAAGGCTATGAAAGGAAGAAAGCGGGGGTGTGGGGGGAGGGAGGGGGGGGGAGCTCAGGACTGTGAGGGAGGGATTCGGAGGAGGTGCGGGGGTGTGGGGGGGGGGGTAGGGAAGGGAGGGGGGCATTAGGAAGGGTGGGTGATTTTGGGCAGGTTGTGGTTCCCTCTTTTAATATTGTGCTCCTTCGTTTCTTCGTCTGTTGTTGTTGTTGTTGTTTGTTTTGTTTGTTGTTGTTGTTGTTGTTGTTGTTGCAGTTGTTTGTTGTTGTTGTTGTGCAGTTTTGTTTTTGCTCTCGCAGCTCTGCATGTATCTGTCCGCCCGTTCGACAGAGCGCCATCTGTCTGAATGTCTGTCCCGTTGTCTGTCTGCCTGTGTGCCTGTCTCTGTCTTCCTTTTCTGTCTGTCTGTCTGTCTGTCGACTGTCTGTCTCTCTCTCTCTCTCTCATTTCTCTCTCTCTCTCTTTCCGTCCTTTCATCCACCTCCTCCTCTCCCTCTTCTCTGTCCTTCAACTCTCTCTCCCTTCCCCTCTCTCTCCTCTCCCTCCCTCATTTCCTCCCACCCTCTTTTCCCTCTCTCTCTCTCTCTCTCTCCTCAACTCCTCTCTCCCTCTCTCTCGTCTGTGTCTCTCCGTCTCTCTCTCTCTCTCTCTCTATCACCGTTTCCAATGGTTGGAGTAAGACATCATCAAGTAAGAGCTTTTTTCCTCCCAAAAATGTTAAAATGAACGAGTGAGTTTGGCCTGCCGACAGGGGCTATTTTGACAGCACGCGCCGGAAGAATTGTTGCACTATACCCCCTTGGTCCTGGCATGTGAAACCGGCCGGAAAATTGTTTACAGCGGCATGAGGTAAGACACCCAAATAGTACGCCAAGGCCACCCCGAATCGTTTCCGAGGAGTAGAACAGACCGGCACAAAGGGGTAAAATAGAATTCATTACCCTTCTCCTCCTCCTCCTTCCTTCCCTTCATCTTCTTGTGATTCTTGTATTCTTTGTTCATTGTGCTTCATCTTCTTCATCTTCTTCTTCTTCTTTCTTTTTTTATTTCTTACTTCTTCTTCTTCTTCTCTCCTACTCATTATCAACCACAAGATTACATCATCCATTGTCGTCTTCACCCTTCCTTGGATATTCATTTAGCGTGACCAGCTGTGTCGTTTCTCTCTTTTTGGTTGTCCATCCTGTTTGCCATATAGTCTCATCGTAATTATCATCATAATGGATATGTTCATGGTACATAATGTTCGAGAGATAAAGTGAAATTAAACACCTGCCGATGGAAGGTGGCAGATTTGTTTTGCGCCTCCCGCCCATTTACCGCACAATACCAAAGACAGTGTATCGCCCGTACTAATATCAAAACAGGAAGTTTGTCCCGCACCAGGGTCACAAAGACAGGTATTCGCCGAACAAGTTACAAAGACAGTTTATCGCCGGCACAGTCACAAAGACACTATCTCGCCGAACTTGGTTACAAAGATAGCGAATCGCTGAACAATTCCAAAGACAAGAGTAATTGCCACACAATTCCAAAGATATGTATTATCACACAATTTCCAAGGACATTGAATCGCCGCACACATTCCCCAAAGACAAATGTATGAAACCGAGCAGTTCCAAAGAAACATTGTTATTACCTTCACAGTTCCAAAAACATTGTTCTTACCTAACAAGTCCCAAAGACATTGGTATTACATAACAATTACAAAGACGTTGTATTACCTCACAGTTCCAAAGACAATTGTATCCCTAGCAATATCCAAATACTTGTATTACCTCACAAATTCAAAAGCCCATTGTATTACTTCACAGTGTCAAAGACATTGTATTACCAACAATCCAAAAGACCATTGTATTAACCTCACAATTCCAAAGACATTGTAATTACCCTCACAATTCCAAAGACATAGTATTACCACACAATGCAAGGACATTGTATACCCACAATTCCAAGGGAACCGTGTATCCGCCGCACCTTTCCAAATACAGTGTATCGCAGCACATTTTCCAAATACAGTATATTGCCGCACATTTCCAAATACAGTATATAGCCGCACATTTCCAAATACATTATATTGCAGCACAGTTTTTCCAAATACAGTATAATCGCCGCAAGTTCCAAATACAGTATACTCGCCGAACAGTATCCAATACAGTGAATATCGCCGCATGCATTCCAAAGACAAGTGTATCGCCGCACAGATTTCCAAAGACAGTATATCGCCGCACAGTTCCAAAGGACAAGTGTATCGCCGCACAGTTCCAAGACAGTATATAGCCGCACAAGTTCCAAAGACAGTATCTCGCTGCACAGTTCCAAAGACAGTGTATCGCCGCCACAGTAATAAATACAGTCTATCTCCGCACAGTTTCCCCAAAGACAGTATATCCACCGCACAATTCCAAGACCAGACTATCCGCCGCACAGTTCCAAAGACAGTTATACCGCACAGTTCCAAAGACCAGTCTATCGCCCGCACAGTACCAAAGACACGGCCTACGGCAACAATGAACCACGGGGGCTGACGAGTCCAAGGGACGTTTCGATGTTCCTGAAATCCATGGTAGCGCTGCCTATAAGGTATTTACTAACCTTCACGTTCCGGCAAAACATTATTGTCCATGAGGCAAAAAATAATGCCACATGAACACCGCCCCCGTGTACCACATCGAGGAAAAGGGAAATTTTGATGTGACAGAGGCCTGTTGACAAGATAACATTAAACCACAACAAACAAAACTAACTAACTAACTAACTAACTAACTAACTAACTACCTAACAAACAAAAAAACACTCTGCTGAGGCTGAAGGGAGGACCTTTACTCAAAGAGCGGTGCAGGGGAAGAGATGTGACAGGGCAAAACAGAGACAGAGGTGGACACCAGACAACATGGCAGAGGAGCTTCCCGGGAAGAGCTAGGTCCACACACCACAGGTTAGTACTTGCCTCTAAAACACTATAATCCATGTCCAGCGTTTCCTTAGGCAAACACCACAAACTAGGATTGTGCCGAAAACACTGTATAAATCCAAGTCAGCGTTTTGAGGTCACACACCACAGTTCGGAATTTGCTCTAAAACACTTTATAATCCATGTCAGACGTTTTGAGGCCTAGCAAAAGTTTGAGCCATCTTTTATTGATATGAAACTGATTTACTGATCAAAAGAAACCACACACACGCCAACCAATCAACTGACGTGGGTTTTTTGTATTTGTTTTGCTTTGTTTTTTAATTCCACCGATGACATCATTCACAAACTCTAATACATTACCCTTCATTCCGCTTTGCTGACGTCACATTCCAGCGTTCTCACTAATCACGTGACCATATCTTTGCGCCAAGATGCAACCCCCCCCCCCCCCCAAAAAAAAAAAAAAAAATAGTCCATTGATTTCACTTAAATCTGTCAGCTTGGAACCACCTGGCAGTAACCCTTGATGGGGAACCACCTGGCAGGTACCTTGAAGGGGAACCACCTGGCAAGTACCTTGAATGGGGAAAACCACTGGCAGGTACCTGATGGGGGGAACCACCTGGCAGGTACCTTGATGGGTCAATGAAGTAACGAAGATGCCTCGATTTTCAGACACAAACAAAACAATCTCAGAAACAGTCCAGTTGTGCCTCTCCATAAAATACTCGACTCCTTAAGCAAGGCCTTGGCCGCATTGTTATGGTGTGCAGCCCTCTGCGCCATCCCGGCATTGCCCCTCATCTATCAGGAGGGGGAGACAACTGCTTGCAGCGGTCAGCAATGGCAGAGCCCCTTCTCTCCCTCCCCTCCCACCCCCCCACCCCCCCCCCCCCACACACACACCCTGATGGGACTACGGATCAGTGACCAGTGACAAGGACTGAAACAGAAAACGATGGTTACCCTGCCCTCACAACCTTTTCCTCAGCGCGCAGGGATAATAACGTAGAAACAGCGAGGGGATACATTCCATCTTCAGATGAATTCCGACAGCAAATTTTTAAAAAAAAATGGGGGAAAGGGCGGGAAGTGGAAGAAGTACAGGGAGGGGGGTGGGGGTGGTAGGTCGCGTATTGGGGAGTGATGGGGGTGGGGTGGGGGTGAGGGAGAGGCGGGCCATAAGAATCAACAGCCAGATCAAAACAGCAAAACGGGCCAGATCAGAACAGCAATACCGTGAATGGCAAAACAATAAACGTGACAGAGATTTTTTTTATTTTCTTTTAATGGAAATAAAGAATGCATTGGAAAAACCATAAAGCGAAGGAAAGAAAGAAATAAA
>JAFLJL010011796.1:35303-40303 GCA_018398815.1 Conus ventricosus
GGGGGGGGGGGGGATTTAAAAAATGGAATATGTCGGCAGAGGTAGGCACCGTGGGGCACCTGGGGGGTCCGTGGTTAACCCAAGGCCGGGGAGGCTGGCCGGAAACGCGGGCCCCGCAGGCTGGACGTGGCCAGACGAAAGGCGATGTGGGGGGGGGGGGGGGGGGGGGGGGGGGGGGGGGGGGGGGGGGGGGGGGGGGGGGGGGGGGGGGGGGGGGGGGGGGGGGGTCGTGGGGGCCGGAAACCCACTAGCTTTTTACTGGTTTTTTGTAAACCCTTTTTTACCCCCCCCCCCCCCCCCCCCCCCCCCCCCCCCCCCCCCCCCCCCCCCCCTGCTGTCTACGACTTGGGCCCGTGCTGCTCTGTCTGTCTCTGTTGTCTGTCTTGTCTGTCCCCTGTCCTTTTCTGTCTCTGTTTTCCCCGGGGTTTTTTTTGCTGTGTGGGTGTCTTTCCTGTCCTGTCCCGTCTTTTCCATCCCCTTTTCTGTCCCGTCGTCTCTATCTCTGTCTCTCTCTGCTGTTGTCTGCCCGTCATTCTGTCTCTTTTCTGCCCCTCTGTCGTCTCTCTCTCTCTCTCTTTTCTCTCCCCCTCTTCTCTCTCTCTGTTTCCCTCCATCAGCTATTGTCCCGTCTGTCTTGTCCGTTCGTAATCTTCTGTCTTTTTATCTGTTGTTTATTATCGGGGTGTGAGTGTTTGTCTGGCTTTTCAGTCTGTCTTTTGTTTGTCTGCTGTCTGTCCGTCTTTTCCTGTCTGTCTGCCTTCAGGGGTTTTTCTGTCAATCCCCTCTCTCCCTTCTCCCCTCTCTCTTCTCTCTCCCCTCTTCCCCCTCCTTCTTCCCCTCTCCTTCCCCTTCTTCCCCTTTGCCCCGTATGACTGGTGTGGGGAAGGGGAAAAGGGGAAAGTGGGGGAGGGGTGGGGGGGGTTTGGGGCGACGGGGGTGTGGGGGGTTGGGGAAGGGAGAGGGGAAAGTGAGGGGGGGATGGGAGTGGGTTTAGGGGGAAAGGGATGTTTGGGGGGGTTTTGGGGGGGGAAAGGGGGGAGGGGAAAAATGAAGGGGGGGGATTTGGGGGTGGTTTGGGGCGCGGGGAAGGGGGGGGGGGGTTGTGGGGAAGGGGGGAGGGGGAAAATGGGAGGGGAAGGGGAAATTTGGGTTTAGGGGGGCGGGAGGGGGGGGTTGTTTGGGGGAAAGGGGAGGGAAATTGGGGGAGGGGGTGGGGAGGGGGTTTAGGGCGAGGGGGGGTGGGGGGGTTTTGGGGAAGGGAGAGGGGAAAGTGGAAAGGGGGGAGGGGAGTGGTTTAGGGCGACGGAGGTGGGGGGGGGGGGGGGAAGGGAGAGGGGGGGGTGAGGAGGGGGGTGGGGGGGGGGTTGAGGGCGGGCGGGGGGGGGGTTGCAGCCCGGGGGAAAAGCAGGTGGGGGGGGAAAAAGGGCTTAGGTGGAAAAAAGTTTTTTTTTAAAAATTTTTAATTTTTTGCTAAGGGCCCCGTGATTTACTTCAAAAAACGGTGCAGCTTTGGCCCTTTTGCGGTCGGGCAGCAACAATTTTCCCTTTCCTTACCTAGAATGATGTGTGCGGGCGTGCGTGGGGCGTGCGTGCGTGCGGGGTGTGTGTGGGGGTTTTGTTTTGTGTGTGTGTGTGGTGGTGTGTGTGTGGTTTTGTGTTATTTTGGCACCCCATCCCCCTCTAAAAACCCCCCCCCCCTTTTCTCTGTGTTTTCTGTTGTCTGTCCCTTTATATCTGAGGGGAAAGGAGAAGCGAGAAAAATAAAATGAGGGGAGACAGATAGACAGAAAAAACACAAGACAGGGCCCGACAGACAGACAGAAAGAGAGAGAGAAGAGATGAGAAGGAAAAAAGAGAGGGGAAAACCGAGAGGGGGAGAATACAAAGGAGTGACAGAGAGAGAGAAAAGAGAGGGGAGGAGAGAGGGAGGCAGAGGGGAAAAAGAGAGAGAGAAGAGAGCGAGAGGAGAGAGAGAGGGGAAGAGAGAGGAGAGAGAGGGAGAGGGGAGATTGTTGCGATCAAGCCAAAAAGTTTCAGGCCGCGTATTGACCCAAAAAACAGGGCCCTGAAGATTCCCCTGCAATGACAAAAGAACCCTGCGTGCACTGGGAAAGCATTCAAAGTGCACAAGGGGGCAACCCCATTCCCCTGGGCCCCGCGCGCGCGCCGCGCGCGCGTGTGTGTGGTGTGTGGTGTGTGTTTGGTGTGTGGGTTTTGTGTGTGTGTTGTGTGTTTTGTGGGTGGGGTGGGTGCGTGCGGGCGAAGTGCGTGCGTTGGTGCGTGTGTGCGTGTGTGTGGTGTTTTGTTTTGGGTGTGTGGGGTTTTTTGAGTGCGCGCCGGGGGGCGCGCGCCCTTTACACGTGTGTGGGTGTGTGGGGTGTGTGTGTGTGTGGTGTGTGTGTGTGTGCGTGCGTGCGTGCGTGGTTTGGGGCGTTTCGTGCGTGCGTGCGTGTGTGTGTGTGTTGGGGTGGGGTGTGGTGTGTGTGCGGGGTTTTGTGCCTCTGGTGCGTGGTTTTGTGTGTGTTGTGGTTTTGTTTTTGTTGTGTGGTGTGTGTTTGTGGTGTGTTGGGGTGCCTGGGGCGCGCGTTGTTTTGGGGGTGACATTTGGGGCGACGTCTGTTTTGTGTGTTTTTTGCTTGTTTTTGGTTTTTGTGGGTGCGGGTGAGTGGGCCCTCCCCTGCTTTTGTGCGCGCGTCCGTCTCGCCCCCTCCTTTCCCCTCTTTTTCTCTCTCTCTCTATTTTCCTCTCTCTCTTTTCTCTCTCTCTCCCCTCTCTCCTTTCCTCATTTGACAAAACTCAACCTTGCAGCTCCAAATTATTTTCCTCTCGAAGGAAACGTTCCTGCGTTTTTAAAACCCCGCCTTTTTTCGGTTTGCTTCCTCTTTAGCATACCCATGTGCCACTGGTCAAACAAAAAAACTGGAAAAAAAAAAACAACAACGGGGCAACAACAAAAATAAATTTATTCCTTTCGCCCCTTTTGGGGGATGGGGGAAAGGGTAAGGAAAAAAAAACAAGCCCCAAAATTTAACTGAAATTTCTGGATTGCTACATACACAAAAATTTGACAGTTTTAGATAATCTAATTTGGGCTTTGACAAAAGAAGGTTTGTATTCCCATTAGTAGAAACAAACATTTTTACAAAAAATCATAGACAATTTTGGGGAGGGAAATCTTTTTTGGAAATTTCTTTCCCCGCAAAATTAAGTATGAGGAAAATTCCATGATAAAAAAAGCATTTACCTATTGGGGAGTTTTTGGGGCCATTTTAAAATAAATCGGTTTTTTGGAACACACCCACAACACACAACACACTCCACCAAATATATATATAATATAATTTTTTATATATTTATATATATAATTTATATAAATATAAGCGAAAACAAGCGGCCCCGCGGCGCAACACAACCAAACACACACCAACAAACACAACAACCACACACACACACACACACACAAAAACACACACACACACACACACCCCTCTCTCTTCTTCTCTCTCTTTTTCTCTCAAAACTCTTTTCTCTTCTCCCCCTTTTTTTTCTCTCTCTCTCCACAAAACCCCCCCCCCACACCCCCACAAAACACACACACACACACGCACACACCCCGCAAAAACAAGCACACGACCCCGCACGCACACAACACCACACACACACCACACACCACACACACACACCACACACCATACACACCACAACGCCGCGCGCGGCCCCACGCACGAAAACACACACATACCACTCTTCTCTCTTCTCTCTTTCAAAAAACACACCCCACACAAACACAACACATACAAGAGGAGAGAGGAAAGGGGAGAGGGGGAGAGAGAGAGAGAAGAGAGAGAGAGAGATCTTAACTGGGGGAGACCCCCCAAATGCTTCCCCCACCCCCACTATATAAAAAAACGGTTTATAATTAGAAAAAAAATTCGTCTTTGACTTTTGCACGTCGAGCGTTCGCTGCAGTGAAAAAAAAGGTGGAAATTTTAAAAAAACAGAAAAAGTGACGCGGGAAAAGGTCTGGCACTCTTTTTCCCCCCCCCCTCCCCCACACCCCTCTCTCCTCTCTCTTCCCCCCTTTCCCCTTCTCTCTCTGTGTGTGTGTGTTTGTGTGTGTGTGGTGTGTGGTGTGTGTGTGTGTGTGTGTTTTGGTTTGCCTTACTAAAAATTTGTGTTTATCGTCCCCGAAAACGGGTTTTTTTTGCCCTTTTGGTCCCTTTAAATTTTTCTCTCTCTTCCCCTTCTCCCCCCTCCCCCCTCCCCTCTCTCTCTCCCTCCTCTCTCCCCTTTTTTCTCTCCCCTCCTCTCTCTCCCCCCCCCTCCTCTCTTTTCCCCCGCGTGTGTGTGTTTGTGTGTGTGTGTGTGGGGTTGGTGTGGTTTGTGTGTGTGTGTGTGTTTTGTGTGTTTTGGTGTTTGTGTTGTGCGCGCGCACCTTTTTTGGGGGGGGTGTGTGTGTGGTGTGTGTGTGGTGTGTGTGGGTGTGTTTGGGTGTGGGGGTGCGCGCTTTTGTGTTTTGTAAGTGTGTGTGGGTAAGTGTGTGTGTAGGTTTTGGGTGTGGGGTGTTTGTGTGGTGTGTGTGTGTGTGTGTGGGGTGTGTGTTTGGGGTGTGTGTATGTGGTGTGTGTGTTTTTGTGTGTGTGGTATTGTTGTGTGTGTGGGGTTTTGTGTTGTGTGTGTATGGTGGGTGTGGGGTGTGTGATTTTTTTTATGGTTTTTGGTGGTAAAAAGGGTGGGGGGTAAGGATTGTGGGGTAGGTGTGTGAGTGTGGTCGTGTAGGGGGGGGGAAAAGACCGAGGGGGAAAAGGGCTTTGCGCGCGCAAAGTGCGTGAGGTGTGGGATATGTGTGCGGGCGCGCGTGCATGGTTTTACGTGTGTGGTGTGGGTGTGTGTGTGTGTGTTGTGTGTGGGGTGTGTGTGTGGTGTGGTGTGTGTGTGTAGGGCTTTAAAGCCCCTGGGGTGTGGTGTGTGTGTGTGTGTTTTGTGTGGGGTTTTGGGGG
>JAFLJL010011808.1:0-13524 GCA_018398815.1 Conus ventricosus
GGACCACCTTTCAAGTAGATCCAGGCCAAAGAGGTGTTTTGACTTGATGAACCGCAGTCACATCAGCGGTCTCAACTCCAGGATCCTATTCTCCCCCATCACAGGACACACCGCACGGCAAACACGGTGGCTCAAGAAGACCACAGAGAGAAAAGGAGCGTGGAACAGAAGGCTTGAAGGGAGACGAAGAAAGAATAGATCCGTTAAGAAAGGCAGAAGACAGAATAGGAAAAAGGTGGGTTCTATTTGTCTGGACCTCACTCCTAACCTTTCTGACATGGGAGACCCTACCAGGGGCATCATTCCACCACGTAATGCTTGGCAGTCAGCAACTTGGCTATACAGGCCTAGCAGTGTTCACAACAACTAACCATCTAGCTGAGTTTTGATGCCCCCGTCAGCAAAGCCTAAAAGATCACAGGACCCGCAAGCCCTCCGACCACGGCAAGGTTGCAACCCCCGGAGGGGGGGGGGGGGGGGGGGAGATAAGATAAGATAAGATAATGTTGCTTATAGCCCAGCTGACCGCCAAAGGGCCACATCAGGGCATGTCACCACGTTAAAATCAACTCACCAGTCATTTAAAAAAAAAAAAAAAAAAAAAACCCACTTTCACACATCTCTTTAAATGACATCGTATAGAAACGCACCAGAAAACTTCGTTAAAAATCTTTCTTCCGTGAAATCTTAAATCAGATGAAAAATGTTAATCTCTCTCAAAAACCCAAGGATCACGTCAGGCCCTGAACAGGATCTTCATGGACTCCGCTGTAAAATGTTTGTGTCTCACATCGTGCAAGTCCCAACACTCTAAAAGAACATGTTTCATTGTGAGTGGCGCATGACAATGGTAAAATACGAATGGCTGGTGTGCAGCCGGCACAGAACCGTTTCCTCTTTACGACCACCCGACGTAGATGGAGGAATTCGGAAGTCCTTAAGGTTTGGACGGATCTGAAAGAGTTTGTTGCTTGTCTGTGTGTTCCAATCCTCCTGCCAGAGGTCTCTCACATAATCGTTAATTTTGGGTTTCACATCTGAGCAGGGGATATAAATGTTGGACAGTTTTCTCTCTTTGGCGTTCTTGGCTAAACGATCAACCATTTCATTCCCGCCGATGCCACATGACCAGGAACCAAGCAAGAGTAATGTTGTAACCGTCCGCTTTCAACTTGCTAAAAAGTTCAAAGAAATGTAAAGTTCTGGATGCTGAAGGTTGCGGCCAGCTATGGCCTCCAAAGCGGACAGCGAATCCGACAGAACAAGAAAAGTCCCTCTTCGAAGATTGTGAGATTATCTTCAAAGCCAGAACCAGAGCAGTAAGTTCAGCAGAATAGACAGAAGCATCTGAATGTATATGTTCCAACAGTATCTGAGAAGGAGCCCCAGGGCAGTAGGCTGCACAGGCTACTCCATCTTCAGACTTAGTCATAGTCATAGGCAGGGTTTTCTGTTCGAGAACAGTCGGATATAATAATTCAAAGACGTTTCAGCCTGCGGTTGGACAGTGAAGGTTCACCCGCCTCTGCGTACAGGCTGTACACAGGGGTGGTGCGGAATGCTCCAAGACAGAGACGAAGCCCTTGATGGTGGATAGGGTCCAAGAGTTTGAGATATGACGATCTTGCAGAGCCGTACACAGCACAACCGTAGTCCAGTTTGGAACGGACCAAGGCTCTGTAGAGGTGCAGCAAAGTTTTCTTATCAGCGCCCCAATCCGTGTGTGCTACGACCCGCAGAATATTCAGTGCTTTCTGGCAAGCAGTTTTGATGTTTTTAATGTGGCTGAGAAAGTTCAGTTTCTGGTCAAAAATCACTCCTAAAAATTTGGCCTCTTTCACAGCTGGAATGGGAGATTTCCCTACTGAATTTCAGGATCTGGAAAAAACTGACGAAATTATGGAAGTGAATACACTGTGTCTTTGTAGGAGAAAAGTGTGAAACCGTTTTCATCCGCCCACTGATGGATTTTTTCCACACAAAGCTGGAGCCTGCGCTGGATACTCGGGTACAGGCTTCCAGTTGCGTAGACAGCAAAAATCATCCACAAACAATGAGCAGTCTGAACCCTGCTGAACGGATTTAACAATGTTGTTGATCTTGATGCTAAAGAGGGCAGGAGACAGTATGCTCCCCTGTGGAACACCCAACTCCGGCTCGTGAACATCAGAGAGAGTGGTGCCAACCCGGACCTGAAACTGTCGTTCTGCCAAAAAATTTTGTATGAAAAAGCGGAAGATGACCTCAAAAACCCAGATCATGGAGATCATGAAGTATCCCCGACTTCCAGGTGGTATCGTAGGCCTTCTCCAAGTCAAAGAAAATTGCCACTGCATGCTGTTTGTTCAGAAAGGCGTTCCGAAGTGTAGATTCCAGACGAATCAAATGGTCAACTGTAGTCCGATGTTTGCGGAAACCACACTGTTCTTTCGCCAAAAGGCCATCGGTTTCCAGTTTCCACATGAGTCTAGCATTGACCATTTTCTCCATCAATTTACAGACACAGCTGGTCAAAGCTATGGGACGGTAGTTTGATGGGTTAGAAAGATCTTTTCCAGGTTTAGGAATGGGAATGATGAGAGCTTTTCGCCAAGAAGGTGGAAAGAAACCAGTAGTCCACACATGGTTGTATACATGTAGCAGGATGTTCAGACCTATTTGCGGAAGATGTTTCAACAGTTGATAATGGATTTCATCTATACCTGGAGAGGAATCGCTGCAAGAGAGTAAGGCAGATTTCAGTTCGTTTAACGTGAAAGGAAGATTGTAGTCTTCCATGTTGTCTGACGAAAAGTTGCAGGGTGATTTTTCTTTAAGGGCTTTGGTTTTTGACAAAACTGGCTGATTTGTTAGAAGAGGAGGAATTCTTTTCAATGGTTGAAGCAAGCAGATTAGCAACTGCTTTCTTCTCCGTTATTAACCCTCTGCCCCTTGGATCGCCCACTGTGGCCCGAAACGCGATGCCTTTCGTATCCTTGTAACGCCCGCTGTGGCCCGAAATACACCGATACCGTTTGGCTGCCCCTAGCAGACGAATTTTTCCCACAATGCTTTCCCCGGCGAAATGAACTTCTAGAAGTTACCAAAATTCTAGAATGTTCCATGCCTTTGTGGAAGTTTCTGTAATTTTCAGAGGTGGAATATTCCGGAATTTTTTCCGGTCTGAATATTTTTTTTCAGTGTGGAAGATTCTATAACTATTGCACGTATTCTAGAACGTATATGTTCCATACCCGGTTTTTCAAGAAAATAAAACTGAATTCATACAAAGCATAAATCTGAATAAAAAGCAACTTAACATTAATCCTGTATAAAAAAAATATATTCTATCTTATTTTTTAGACATGATTTCTAGAATTGTATAAAGTGGGTACTCTGTTTTAAAACCTTAAAAATCATTCACAATTCCAGTCTAAATGGTCTGTTTCCCGTAAATCTTTAATCCTTGCAAAGAATAGCTTTTATATTGGAGGAGGTCTTTCCATGCGAGTCTTATATCAGGAGATTCCCACTGTACTTTGACACAAAGTTGAAGAAAAAGTGTGCAGAATAACATTAGATTTTGTATTATTTACTTGTTGTAATTGTTTTCCCCTTTAACAGTATATTTGTGTTTATTGTGATGACAGTGATATGCCCCCTTATAAGACTTCTTCCCTCTCAAGAGCTATTTCTTTTATCATGTATAAAAATCATCCGCCCTTAAAAGACCCCTCCCTTCTTAGACCTGTTGATTTTTGAAGTCCTTATAAGGTTTGGTAGCCACTGTTACCCGTCTATACATATAAAAAAAGAAGCCTTCGGACACACATAATGATAGTTTGAAAAAAGAAACAAGAAGTTCACAAATCTGTAGTTTATATTCTGACACTTAATACAAGGATTTTCTTTACTATTAAACTTTCAGCTTGGGAATTTGGAGCCAAAGTCAACTAGGCTCTATAATAATCCATCAACTTGTACTAACCTTATTGCAAAAATTAAAAGCTTGTATTAAACAGTAGCAACTAATATAATGGGGATAAAATGCTGTTTTATGTTTTTGCAGTCATTTGGGCGTTAATAAGTGCAATGTTTTGCAAAAGGTCAATAATAGTCAATTGGACTAGCTAGAGATGGCTTACATTGGTCGCCATTACCCATCAAAATAGTTTTGAAACTTTCAGTGTGAAGGATCAAACCAGTT
This sequence comes from Conus ventricosus, assembly GCA_018398815.1. Classification (NCBI taxonomy): domain Eukaryota; kingdom Metazoa; phylum Mollusca; class Gastropoda; order Neogastropoda; family Conidae; genus Conus; species Conus ventricosus. Next base: position 4,187 of record JAFLJL010011808.1, read on the forward strand.
ACTTCAATGCAACACAATAGAATCTTGAAATTGTCTTCCCCCTGTTTTGGATCCCGTGCACCGTGGGTCAGTAGCAATTTAATACATAGCCACTGAGCCATCCCCATTGATGGCTGTTTAGTCTGAAAATCAACTGTCCCCTTGCTCCACACGAAATACCGGTAGGTATGATGTAAAAGTCAGCACCACCACTTCAAATAAATACTGCCAAACATTTATAATTTCCAACACATTAAACTTACAAGTTGGAAGTAACTTTCTAACAGCCAAAGATTATGTATATACAAATTATACCATTAGCTCCACTGTGAATTAATCACACAAAAGAAATTGAAATGGAAAGTGTATAATACCTGTACACAGTCTACAAAAATATTAAGAAAAAAATGACAAAGAAAACAGAGTTTTGTAATAAACACAATGAATCACACCATTTTAGGTACAACTACAAAGCAATCCCAAAACAAAAGTAAATTTCCCAATTTGGGGCTGGTTTCATTTTCAAATCAATAACCGAATATCAGTTATCTTGGTTTCATCATTTTCAAATCAATACAGCATATCAGTTAATGGCATGGTTTCATTTCAAATCAAATAGCATATCAGGTATGGATTGGTTTCATTTGCAAATCAATACAAGCATAATCAGTTTAATGGCTTTGGTTTCAGTGTGTCAAATCAATACAGCATATCAGTTATGGCATGGTTTCATTTCAAATCAATCTAGCCTTTCAGTTATGGCTGATTTTCATTTTCAAATCATTACAGCATTTCAGTTTTATGCCCAGTTTCACTTTCAAATAAGCTTACCAGTTAAGCACCTATATCTAACCCCTTTCCGATTTTCTCTCTTAAGAAATGAAAAATCAGATTTATATACAGGACTTATATAGGGCCCAGAAAAAGGTCGTTTCCTTTTCTTTACGTTTAAAAATAGTGTTGGTAGGCTGTTTCTTTTCTTTTTCCAATTTTTGTAAATTTTCATCAAAATGAAGCACGCACTGTGAGTTTTTGCTTAAATCCAGTAACCTTTACATCACTGACATCTGGACCTCAGCTTGTGTACTTTGAACATTGCTTTGAAGAGACGATAAACCAAAGGTCCGAGTGCCCACCACTTACTTTACGTTAAACCCAGTGGCAATGAAAAAGTTGTCATTTGGGCAAAAATTTACTTTACCCCATCTTCCCCTTTCGCATCAGTCACACAAACATTACATGCAAAAAAACACAACAAAGCTGGTGGCGCACCTCTGGCTGCGACACACTCTCTGGTGGGAGCAACCCAAATTTCGACAGAGATGTCTCTGCGACAATAAATTACCAAATACCCACAAAATGGGTGAGTCACAATCTTGATTCGAGGAATAATAAAAATGACACCTGCATAAAAACATATAGTCTGAGCTTGCTACAGGTACACTCGCACACTCACTTGAAAACAGCACGACCAAGCTTCTTTGGAGTGAGCAATGTAAGTCAGAATCTGGGAGTTCACAGAATGAAGCAGAACCAGGGTCTCAACCAGTTCCTGAACAGCAATGACCTTGACATCTTGGAAAGCTGCACAGGAATCAGATTTTTCCCAAACTCTCACGATCTTGAGTCAGTGAAACTTGAACATCGAAGCACAGCATGAACCCTGTTGTTGTGAAAACAAAAAAGCTGAACTTTTCCGAATTCATTCTGACTTGTGCGAACCACACTGCACTCCCTTTTTTTTTCATTCGAAGTGTATTCCACAGAACAAAACTTGCGTCCCATTCACAACCAACTCGTTCCACTTTGGACAAACTCACATCTTGAAAAATCTCCACTACCTTAGCTCCAAATCTGAAACTCCGCCAACCGTTTTTAATTCTCCAGCAACATCACATTGGACACAGTCTTCAATTACTCCACAACTGTGTGCGTTTGTGATTTACCCAGATTGCGAGGCACTTTGTGCCACTTTGAAACTTGTGGACTTGTCCAACAACATCACCAGTGCCATGAACAGCTTGAAGAATCATGCTTCGAGTCCTCAAATGACAAACAAGACCATGCCCCAAAGTCCCCCATTGTTTCACATAATGAACCAAATGAGAACTAGTATTGTGACATTTAAAATTCCACATGAACCTTGCCCATACAGCCTCTGAAAATCACCATAAAAAAAACTCATCAAGCAAAGTACTGGCACGGAGAAATGGCGACTGGGCTTATGGAGTATCCAAGCAAAATTGTGTACCTCTGACAACATTTGCAAAATGCGACAAATATCACAGGAGATCCGCTCCCACAAGGGATACAGTAAAATAAAAGCCATATCTGAAACTCTGTGGGCCTTAAAGTGGCTGAGTTTTTCTCAAGATCTCGAGGCAATCGTTCATAAAATCTTGAGGCGTAATAAGCTTCAGTCGTTTGGCACTGGTTGGTAAATCCTTACCAACAAAATAGGGTTGGCTGCTCTCTGTGAGAAAACCCTTACACATTAGTGTTTTATTCACCCCAAGAAGCAAGGCCATGCATATAGTCCGGGAACAATTCCCGCACCGTAAATCAAATCCATCCAAGAAAATCAAAGCCTGATTGGCCACAAAAGGCCTTTGACCCTTTTGGTCCGTGTCCCTTGCATCATACATTTTACAACATCATCATGAGCACGTACTAATGGCCCTGGATCTTCTGGATCTGATGATAAGGATAAAGCACGAGAATGGCCTTTGCCTTGTGACAAACGACTACCCCTGGTTCTTCTCACAGGTAATGCATGCGTGGGCTCCATTACAGTAGGTCATATCAGCATAGATCTTGCTAGAAGATCAACAGTGCACAGACACCCGCAACCCTTAACTCTGACGATTCTGTCTGTTATTAACACAATGTCACACCATTTTGTTTCAAAATCTTTCATTTCTTTCGCAAACAGAAAAGATACGGCTGAAATGGGGGTTTTCCTTGCCTTGCCATATCCAGCAAGCAACAAATTCTCTCTAAGCAAACCGTGCTGCAGACTTAGTTCGTTATGGCTAGAAATATGGGCCACAAACTCCACTTTAGAAAGGAATAACAAGTGATTGCCATCAGTGTTTCAGACAACAGACAGGATGGTGGACTGCGCCAGAAACTCTCCTCCCGCACACATCTGCGATAAGCAGCACCATCAGTTATGTCTCCCCTATTAGGTCACTCATCTGCTTTCTCCTCCTGATGGGCTGCTTGGTCTCTTGAATGTTTGCAAATGCCTGAAAAATATTGGAAAGCCAAATTTTAAATTGACACTTGAAAAAACTTTGACTCTTAAATGTCACTAACAGAATTTCTCATACATTCTGTTTAACGGCATTAAACTGTCATAGCTTAAAGAGAGAGAGGCAATTATTTTTTCCTTCTTCGGATTTTGCTTTCTCTATTGAGTTTTCTGACAACTGGTCAAAAGGAACCCATAATGCCCAGTGCAAAACACTGGCCCCCCCCCCCCCCACCCCCGACCCCCTTCCTCTCTCTTCATTATGTCTGACCAAATCAGGAAGTCGGAGTTATCAATTTATTAGACCTTTTTCCAGACATTCAAACAAAAGAGTAATTGGCTGCTTTTAGTATGGATTATTGCGAATAAATTTGTGACATTAAAAAACTCAGAACTAAATCAAATAATAATTACATCTTCCAGTAAATTTCATAATGCCAGGCATGCTCTTATTAAATTTATATTTTATATAAGCGAGATTCACAGCGTAATAAAACACATTCTGATAAAAATTTCTCGTTTCCATTATGTTTATCAGTTTAAAAAATACGACAATGAGGTTGGCCTTATTCTTTATTTAAGGTAGATCAAATAATGCACATGGTTTCATGGGTGGTGAATTTGTTCATCAAATGGTTGCAACCTGTAAGAACATGAAACTGTGACACAAGTATTTGAGTAAGCGGGAACACCATTTTCCTTTACTGATTAAAAAATAACTCCCCATTGATAAATTTTGGGTCAGCACCAATAATTAGGACCAGTTTGGAAACAACTGTGAGGCGATATAGATGAGCATGCAGGAAACCACTTTCCTTTCACTGAATTTAAAAAGAATACCCATTGAATAAAATGCAGGTCTCAGCCAAAAATAGTCAGTTTGGAAACTGTACACAAGCCGTTTTGTTTGTTCGTTTAATTCATTAGTGGCTCATCATTTAAACGGCCTCATTTTTTCATAGTCCTCATGATCCACGAGTCTTCATGGGGCAAATCAATCTGAAGCTCTGGATGTAAATAATTTTAATTATAATATTCGTCCTGGGTGCCTATTTGAAATTAAATTGATATTCCCTGAGACCTCCTCATCAGAGTCCGAGTAGGTTACTTTGTTAAATCGACTATCATTACCTGGGGATTCCAGCAGCCACTTCAGCTGGGACTTCAGTCACCGAAGACGGAACTGTGCCTTGTTGTCGCCCATTCTTTGTCAGATCCGCGCTTGTATCGCAGACCATCACACCCTGCTTTAGTACGCTGACAATGTCTGATCTCTGGAAAATCTCAGAGCACAAAGGACAATAGTGGAACTCTTGTAAGGCACCAGACAAACTAGACACGATTTCACATCTCATCATAGTTCATTGCTGAATGATGTGTCCAGTCGGGACAAATACTTTTAAAAGTGTCAGATCACATCTTTGGAGCGCTTTCAGACATGTTGAGACGAAGAAAAAAGGGGGCAAACGAATAAAAAAAAAAAAGAAAAGTCTGGCGAATCTGCTGCTGAGCTGGTTGCGAAATCTGAACAGAAAATTCCTCTTCAGTGCGAGCGCAACCGGACGTGTACTGTTACTTCATGAATGTCAGCATCATCACTGTCTTCAGAGTCAAAGCTGGCATCACACTGCTGAGGAGTTTATGTTTCATCTTCGTGTTGTCAAAAATCAGCATTGTCTGAAACAATGCACAGACCAGTGTAATAAGATTTCTAGTTCTTTTTGTTCATATCCTACATGAACATCATCTACAACTAACATTCACCTACAAGTACCAGATACACCTACAAAAAAAGAAATAAAAAAAAGGTTTGTGTCCTGTTTTAAACAGTTATAAAAATAGGTAGTAAGTTGGCTTCTCTTGCCTTTCGAAGTGAATGTACATCAAATAATGCACGATGATAAGTTTTTTCATCAAATTGAAGCATGGCCAAGACCCTGTGATGCACATATTAACGCAATCAGAAAACTGCCTCTCAGTTTTATTGAAAATTCCCATAAAAAAAAAAGTTTACAGTCAGCGTCAAAAACTAGATTCGGTGCGGAAACCTGGAAAGAAACCTTTTTTTTTTTGTGCCTAAGAATAGCTTCTTACATTCTCAAACTACACAAGTATAATCATATCCCACCCTCAAAACAACAGAAAGAAAAAACCCTGAAGCCCTTGAACCAAAGGCGAAAAGTCTGTTTCCTGAGTCTTCATTTTAAAAATACAATAGGGGCAAGTCAACAAGGTAGGGTGGCCTTTTTTTTTCGTTTTTTTTTGTTTTATTTATGGCAAAATAAGCACAGTGGGGTTAATTTTGTATCAAATCCTAGAACCTGTATGTCACCGACACCATGACGCACAACATTTGCGCAATCGAACACACTTTTATGTTCATTTGATTTTTAAAACAAAACTTTCCTATTGGATTTTTTAAAACGGAAACAAACGTAATTAATTCCAAGAGTGTACGAGAGTTTCGCCCATTCTTCATTATTTTGATTTACACGTAAGCAATGCATCAAGCCGCCAATTGATGTCAAGTACCAAAATTGACGCAAAAATCACCACAGTCTATCAACTTGATAAAAATTTATTGATTTTAATTATTTTTTTAAAAAGCTGACCCACCATCCCATTTTTAAAAACTATGAAATACATACAACTTTTGTAAAATCGGTTCTGGATACCAAATTTTGAATTTCATTTTGTGTACAAACCTATTTCCACTTCAACGCAAGGTCCCTTTGAGGACAGGAGTGGGCCAACTGTTTGATGCGGTCCTTGTTTTCCCGAATCTTCTTCCACGATACGAGTACTAGCTGGAACACAGGCAGAATCATCTTCCAGATAACCGTTTCTGCCTCCCTCTTCACTGGACCTGATGTGTTAAACAAAGAGCATGTTACAAAGTCTATGTTGGTATAAAAACATTGTGTTTTAATAATGGTAACAGTGTAAGTTTATTATTATAATTCCTGTACGAACCCAGTGACAGCCTCACCAAAGCATGCAAATTAGTAAAAGTTACGCAACTCTGAAAGTTTAATTTTAACTACATAATAGTAATACATAAATTTGATAAACAGTACATCCGTGGCGCAGAAAAAGATGCTCGCAAATGCCAGCAGACTGGGGAGAGGATTGGGGTCAAATTATATAGAGCTATTGCAAACAACAGCATACATGTGGAATGAACTGATCTGTCACACACCATCTTATTATGTCTGCAGAATAAATTCTTCTCAATTTAATAACAAAAGATCAACCTAAGAAAAGTAAACACAAAATAAAAAATAACAGAAATCTAATTCTTGACAAGTCATTGATATCTGATACATCAAAAAATCAGGCACAGCAAGGACTGATCCTTGGGGAACTCCCAAACAAACATCAATGCTGACCTCTATGCCACTGACAACCACCACAAATCTTATTTGCTGAGGAATTTCGATCGCATTTTGATGAGGTTTTTTCTGAATACTATAAAAGAACTTACACAGTGCATGCTCGATTTACCTTGTCAAATGCCTTTGTATACTCCATCACTGACACATAAGTTAAGAAATCTTCACTGAACATTGTTTCTACTGAGATTGTCTTCTCAATCTTCACCTCAGCAAAATAGTTTTACATACAGGTTAAGCCTATGCATCCCCTGGCCTCCACCTAGTTTCTTAAGTCAATTTTTCTTTCTTTCTTTTCTTTTTTTTAATAAAGTTTCATACAATATTATTTCAGTCAAGTACTGACCTTATCTAATTTTGCCTTTCATTTCTCTACCCCCAGTGAGTGCAACAGAATCTTTCAAGATGAAGACTTTGGTTTCCCAGTCCCAACACTGAACCGATTAGACAACGGGCATGTGCCGTGCAAGAAAAAACGAAACCCTGCTTCAACCAAATCAATCAAATCAACACATTTCTTCGCCCTTCTTCTTCCTTTGAGTAACCAACTCAACACGCTGAAGATGCGCTAAAAGGGAGGAGGCTTTCAATGCAATTTATTAGGGATTCCACTGTACTTTGAACACAAAGTTGAAGAAAAAAGTTTGCAGAATAAAATTAGATTTTGAATTGTTTACTTGTTGTAATTGTTTTCCCCTTTAACAGTATATTTGTGTTTATTGTGATTACAGTGATATCCCCCTTATAAGACTTCTTCCCTCGCAAGACCTATTTCTTTGTATCATGTATAAATCATCCCCCTTATAAGACCCCTCCTTCTTAGACCTGATTTTGGTTGATTTTTGAAGGTCTTATAAGGTTGGTATCTGACTGTAACCCGTCTATACATTAAAAAAAAGAAGCGTTCGGACACACATAATGAAGTTTGAAAAAAGTACAAGAAGTTCAGCAATTCTGTAGTTTATTCTGACACTTAATACAAGGATTTTCTTTTACTATTAAACTTTCAGCTTGGGAATTAGAAAAAAAAAAAATAAACAAGTCGATGGGTTGGAGCCAAAGTCAACTAGCTCTATATATAATCCATCAACTTTGTACTGACCTTATTGCAAAAATTAAAAGCTTGTATTAAACAAGTATGCAACTAATATAATGGGGATAAAATGCTGTTTATGTTTTTACAGTTTTTTGGGGGTATAAGTTGCATGTTTTGCAATAAGGTCAATAATAGTCAATTGACTATCTAGAGATAGCTTACTTTGGATCCATTAACCATCAAAATGGGTTTTTGAAACTTTCAGTGTGAAAGGATCAAACCAGTTACTTCAATGTCAAACAATAAATGCTTGAAATTGTCTTCCCCTGTTTTGGGGAGTCCCGTTGCACACAGTGTTAAGTAGCAATATAATTACATAGCCACTGAGCCAACCACATTGATGGCTGTTTGAGGTCTGAAATCAACTGTCCCCTTGGCGTCCACAAGAAATACCGGTAGGGTAGCCGGAATAGCTCAGCTGGTAGAGCGCCGGACTCGTAATCTTGGTGATCTGGGGTTGCGGGTTCGAACCTCCGCCGGGGCGTGTCGGTAAGGGGGATTTTTCCCTCGGAGGTAACATTGGTTCGGACTCCATTTCCCATACAGTCCTTCGAATGAGACTATAAACCGAGGTTCCGTGTGTGAACGCACGCATAACATCTTGCACACACGTAAAATCCCATCACCAGCTTTCGGAAGAGTAGGCCAGTTTGGCCGTTGGTATGGATGACACGTTACACATAGCATGCACCCTTGCGTGAAAAATGGAAAGAATGAAGGAAGTAAGGAAAATGATGTGATCGGTATTGAACGATACTCACTGGATGACACGGGAAACGACTGAATGAAGCGCCGGCTGGCAGCTCTTCAATCGGCACTACCCAGGTAGGCAGCCCATTGTGTAAACGAGTGTTGATTGTAAAGCGCTTAGAGCTTGGTCTCTAGCCGAGAATAGGCGCTATATAAGTATTCATTATTATTATTATTATTAGGGTATGATGTAAAAGTCCACCAGCCACCACTTCATATAAATACTGCAAACATTTATAATTTCCAAACACATGTAAACTTACAAGTTGGAAATTAACTTTCAAGAAAGCAAAGATTATGTTATACAAATTAAACATACATTAGCTCCACTGTTAATTAATCACACAAAAGAAATTGAGAAATGGAAAGTGTAATAATACTGTACACAGTCTACAAAAAATACTTTTAAAAGTGCCGATCACATCTTTGGAGGCGCTTGCAGACATGTTGTGACGAAAAGAAAGCACGAAAGAAGAGAAAGTGCTGGCGAATCTGCTGCTTGAGGCTGGGTTTCTGAATCTTGAACAGAAATGTCCTCTTCAGTGCTGGAGCTGCAACCGGACTGTGTACTGTTACTGTCATGAATGTCAGCATCATCACTGTCTTCAGAGTCAAAGCTGGCATCACTGCTTGAGGAGTTTATGGTTTCATCTTCTTGGTTGTCAGAAAAATCAGCATTGTCTGAAACAGATGCACAGACCATGTGTGAATAAGATTTCTTTTTGTTCATATCCTACAGTGAACAGTCATCTAAACTAACAAGTCACTCAAGTACAGTCACAATAAATAAAAGGTTTTTTTCCCTTTTTAAAAAGTTAAAAAAAAGGGTAGGTAGGTTGGCTTCTTTTTCCTTTTTTTTTAATGTACA
>JAFLJL010011828.1:0-23427 GCA_018398815.1 Conus ventricosus
TATAAACAAGTTTTTCACAAATCATCGTTGATCGAAAGTTTTCTGCGAGATAACAACACTTAGCCATTTCTGAGTAATATAGTGTCACTCAGCACTACAGAAGGCATTGAACATCACTTCCCGACTCGCCATGTTTTTAAACACCAACATTCTCTCTGAAACGTCTTTACAGCCCACCGGTCGAATGTAAAATGGCGGCGGCTGTGTATGGTGTATGGTGTCTCGTCATCAGGTGTGCGACGCCGCGTGGTCTCGCAGCAGTTCCCCGCACGAACCCCCAGAGCGCCTAGCCTGCGCTGTGCAACCGAAGCCGCGAGCCGTAAATTAGTGATCAGTTTCAGCCCCGTGTCTGCCTGTCTATGTACAAAGTTTGTAGGTGGAAATTAGTCAGAAGAAGTGTTGCGGATTTTAGACATTTAACTGAGAGAGAGAGAAAGAGAAAGAGAAAGATGTGTGTGTGTGTGTGTGGTGTGTGTGTAGTGTGCCTGTGTGTGTGTGTCTTAGTGTGTGTGAGTGTGTGCATGGGCGCCTCTCTGTCTGTCTCTCTGTCTCTCTCTTCTCTGTCTGTCTGTCTGTCTGTCTGTTCTGAGGGCAACTTGACCTTAACGGGTTTTGTCAGGGTTGCCGGTGATTCCTCTCTCTCTCTTCCGCCACAGGAAAAGGCGGCTTTTAGGCCACTTTCGCCCAAAAACTCGGTGGAGGGCGAAAGTGGCGTAGAGTCGGCATATTACTGTTCTCTAGCTTTCATAAACACTCAAAGACCACAAGCCTAATTTTCATAACAATCCAACATGTAGACTAATAAACCCATCCAAATCTGAATTAGGCAAAATAAGCAAGAAAATTCTGGAAAAAATAATAAAGAACGTAAAATCAAACTCTGAATACAACCTCTGGAAGAACACATACGAAGTTATCCAATGGTTCAAAAAACTCAATAAACAAAGTAATACAGTATTCATCACATTTGACATAGTAGACTTTTACCCATCTATAGATGAGGAACTACTCACCAAAGCCCTGAAGTTTGCCAGTAACCACACAGACATAACAGGGTCAGAAATGGAAATCATTTCTCCACACCAAGAAAACATTACTACACAGCAAAAATGAAACCTGGATCAGAAAAACCAACAGAAACTCAACATTCGACGTAACCATGGGATCATATGATGGTGCAGAAACATGTGAACTGGTCGGACTATTCATGCTGTCCAACATCAAGAAAACACTCGGAAAACAAGTCGGACTATACAGAGACGATGGCCTTGCTGCACTAACCAACAACCCAAGAACCATCGAAAACAAGAAGAAAGCACTATGCAAAATCTTCCAAAACCACAACTTAAAGATTACCATTGAAGCAAACAAAAAGGTAGTGAACTACTTAGACATAACATTGGATCTCAACAATCACATATATAAACCATACAAGAAACCCAACGATACACCTCTTTATGTACACACCAAAAGTAACTATCCACCATCTGTATTAAAGACCATACCCCATTGCATAAACAAGAGACTATCAAACCTGTCATGCAATGAGAGAGTGTTCAATAATGCAGCAGTAGAATACCAGGAGGCACTACAAACAAGTGGATACAATTACAAATTACAATACAACCCAGACAACAACACAAACAAAAGCAAGAAAAATAGGAAAAGAAAAATCATATGGTATAACCCCCCATAACGACGGGAAACTCAAAACAAACATAGGGAAAGAATTCTTCAAAATCCTAACAACTTCATTCCCAAAAGAACACAAACTGTCCAAAATATTTAACAAAAACACTGTCAAACTATCGTACTCATGTATGCCCAACCTCAAAACCTAATTGACTCATCCAACAAAATGAAAATCAACACAGCAAAGAAGGGTGAAGAAAGGAAATCTTGCAATTGCATCAGAAAAGAGCAGTGCCCACTAGACAATAAATGTCTTCACAACAACATTGTATACCAGGCTACTGTGACATCAGAAAATGAAAAAGAAACATACATAGGGATCACTGAAACCACTTCAAAACCAGATATGCAAACCACAAACAGTCATTTAATAAAGAAAAATATAAAAACCAAACAGAACTGAGCAAATATATCTGAAACTTAAAGATGCAAAACAAGCTACAATATATCCTGGAAAATCATAAAAAGAGCATCACCATACAGCAATGTTTCAAAAAGGTGCAACCTATGTTTAACTGAAAAATGGTTAATACTATGCAAACCACACTTAGCAACTTTAAACACCAAAACAGAAATAGTAAACAACTGCAGGCATAAATGGAAATCGTTGTTAGTGAACACATCCAAAACAAAAACCTGAAAGCCCCAAAAAACACGTGCAGCCAACCTGCACGTGCAAACAACCGCAAATGTGAGCCCACACAGCTATATAACATCGGCGGTGGGCAAACAGAAACCATCCTGATGACAGCGCAACGCGCTCGAAACAAATTTGTAGATTTGCCTTTTTAAAACCTTATTTTAACAAATGTTGCTCCCCAAGGGGTCGAGCACTCAAAAAATCATTTTGGGTATTTTAATCACATTGATATATATATATATAATATATATATATATATATATATATATATATATATATATATAACGCACAAAAATAACTGCAGGCACACCAACCACACACTCTTCATGTTTGTTATAAAAAAGAGAGTACAACTGTACTGTCCCGTCGTCACCGTGGTGTGACGACGGGACAGTACAGCTGTACTCTCTTTTTTAACACTGAGATGTTTTAACTTCGTTTTATTGATGCTGACGAAGCCTAAATAAAAGGCGAAAGCTTCTTTTTATAACAAACATGAAGAGTGTGTGGTTGGTGTGCCTGCAGTTATTTTTATGCGTTGTGACTGGCCAGTTTCTGGATCAGCAGTGCACCCACACATCACTGAGTGGTGTCCAGCCTACTCCAGGGTTTTACCTTCATTTTATATTATATATATATATATATACAATATCCACTTTGAACAAATACAAAGAAACAAACAAATGAAGAAACAAACAAAAAGAATATGCCGTGTTTCTGGTAATACGCTTTGACCTGTTTGAATGGGTCAGTGAATGTATTTTTGCCCAGTGCGTTTTATTGTGTTCATTTTCGGCAAACGTTACCAACGTCCTATCCAACATACGTCTCTGTGCCGCCGCGGTATGTTATATTGTGACAATGAAACAGCATGACGTAAAAAGGAACGTGGTTTTTGCTCCCATCTTCACCCTGTGACGAACACTGTCTTCATTATTATCATGTACAGGCTGATTCTCTCTATCACACCGATGGTTTCCTTTCATACCATCCAATGGTAAATGCCATCCTCACCTGATGGAAGGTGAAGAGGAGTCGGAATCCTTGATGAGGGGGATCGAGTGTTGATACCTCATAGATCATTCTCATACGAAACATATTGATCTTCTGGAAAAAAGGGAGCAGGGTATTGAAATCAGCTAATGTGCGCCGGGTTGGTAAACGATACGTATGAGCCACATAAATTTTCAAGTATTGATCGTGCATTTTGCTGAAGAGAAAACTGGCCATCATGTCGAAGTTTCGGGGGATGTTACACACTGACTGAGCTTGAAATCCTGCCAGAAAAAAATGGCTGAGTCACGCCAGCTGTGGGATTCCATCCAGGTGACTGCAACAGACCTGAAAAAAAAACCAAAAAACATGGATGATGTATCTTGTCCATGCACACTTACCTGAAATTGTTGTCATTAGAAAACATAGACAAACATACATGTTGATGGCATGGGCCGACAGTGTTGGTTAAGATTGTTGTCATTAGAAAACATAGACAAACAAACATGTTGGTGGCAAGGGCCGACAGTGTGGGTGAAGATTGTTGTCATTAGAAAACATAGACAAACAAACATGTTGGTGGCAAGGGCCGACAGTGTGGGTGAAGATTGTTGTCATTAGAAAACATAGACAAACAAACATGTTGGTGGGGAAGGGCCGACAGTCTGGGTGAAGATTGTTGTCATTATAAAACATAGACAAACAAACATGTTGGTGGCAAGGGCCGACAGTCTGGGTGAAGATTGTTGTCAGTTGGTGGCAAGGGCCGACAGTGTGGGTGATGATTGTTGTCATTAGAAAACATAGACAAACAACACGTTGGTGACAAGGGCCGACAGTGTGGGTGAAGATGTTCAGTTGTGTGTCACTCACCTCCACAAAGCCAGTCGTTGAACACACACACACACACACACACACACACACACACACACACACGCGCGCGCGCGCGCACGCACACACACACACACACACACACACACACACACACACACACGCACACACACGCACACACACACGCACAATCAAGCACGCACACACGCACGCACGCACGCACGCGCGCACGCACGCACACGAGCATACATACACACATAAACACACGCACACACACACACGCACACGCACACGCACGCACACACACACACACACACACACACACACACACACACACACACACACACACACACACAAGCAAGCACGCACACATGCACGCACGCACACATGCGCGCGCGCTCACATGCACATACACATATATAACATGATAAGAACAGTGCAGATAACGCATGGTCGGTACCCAATGCCTGACCAGCCCATGGGACCCTCTTCTGAAATCGTCTCTCATCTTTGTTATTCATTCACGTATCCATCAGTAGTAAATCCCGCGCAGTGTGGTCGCAAATCATAGCGGATGTGATGTACTATATATGACCTAGTCCGGACGTTGTGACAGGTCGTTGATTTCCATGTCAAAGCCATGATGAATAAAGTGGTGCATTCACAGGCGGAGCATTGGGACTGGTACATTCCATCACTGCCATCCCGTATCGGCAGCTCCCTTCTGAGAGCACAGGCCTCTCACCGTTAGAGAATGTAAATATACGGGTTTCAAGCTCACCCATCTTATTTTGCACGAAAACCCCTTTTCACAAACAAATCACGTCCTTCTCATGCTACTTTTAGCCAAAATTAACACATGTTTTTAAACAAAATTAACATGCAAAAACCTCCAAAAATCGACGTAATCGTTAATTTAAAATGGGGGCTTACATTCAAGATAAGATTTGGTGATCATGAAACCCGAATATTAACATTCTCTCCATGGCATAAAAATTAAGGGTTTACAGTACGCTCTTCTACTTCTAGCACCACCAACAAATCAGAACAAACAACTAGCCTTCCATCTGATAGGTAGTTTTTACATCCAATAATTTTATAGACCCCTCAATAAAATGCAAAGAAATAACCTATTAAAAGAGATGGATAGAGTTTGAAGTTATCCTGCCCACAGATCTGCAATGTTTCTCTTTATCTGCGGGATTAACAGGGTGTGGGAAAACTGTCTTCGTACTTGATTTTTTACAAACAATAGACAGGTTCATTACGAGCACATTGTTTATATTCTGCACAACCATTGAAGCACAACAAGTCTTTTAACAAAGGGAAGGGAAGTTTAATTGGACAGACGAGAAATAATAATTTTTAGTTGATCCTAGCAACAAACTGAGCGAACTGTAAAAACATTACTATAGACTATTTGAGGAACTGAAACACACTGTTTATATTGATGACTGATTCCGCTGAACGCGAGCCAGTGTTAAAAAAAAAGAAAAGCTCTGTCAAAGCTAGCCGTTAGTGGTTTCGCCACGCCTTAGTTTCTGTGGGCTTCTTACCTAACTCAGAAATACACTACTTTGTCTTAAAAGACTTTCGATCGGCAGTTAAAAACTTGTATTACTTTTACACTAAGGACCTAAGATAGTTATTGAAGAATGTTTACGTGAAATTATAAATAAGGGACAAAGATGAGCTAAAAAACAAAAAGAGCAGTTAGAAAAATACCTCCGCGCAACGCTACAGCTATGGCTTGTGGACTGACCCCCCTCCGATTCAAAACGTTTGTTTATTGGAGAATTGTTTATATTGATTGTTTATAACAATTTGTTTAATAAACTTTTAATATTAAAATAATGTCTCGAGGGCCAGAATCAACAAGCGGCAGCTAATCCTCCTACATGCCAGCAGTAGATCTAAAAGAGCACTAGCAGACACAACTGAGTTTGATCTAATGAGGAGTGCCAGGAAATGATTATGGACTTAATACACATATGGGGTTTATAAACAACAGAACTTGAAACCAAATAACGACAGCAATATCCTACCCCTAGAAGAGCTAAGAAATTTAAAGGCAACGATTTTGGGCCACAACAATAATACAAAGCAAACTCATACATGAGAGAAAGCTTGGGCGTTTGCTTCCTGAAATTGCTTGGAATTTTAAGTTTGAACTACGAAGCCCTAATGTGATACTTTTGAAAAAGAAAAACAATTTAGAAAAGCTTTAATGCAGACACCATTCTTGTTATCCTGGTCCCCAGGAACACAACAGAAAAAGCAGATTGAAATAACCTGCAGGGTTCTGAAAATATGCTACAGTGAAAGAGGGCCTTAGGCTGAAGTGGGGATGACAACCGTTGGCTAGAATTTAACCCAAAACTACAACCGCTGCCTAGAAAAATGACGTGCTTTTCGCTTATTTATTATTCCCAAGGGAGCCGATCCTATATTGCCAGAACATAACATTAATTTAGAGGTAGTACACATACAGGCTGAAAACTTAGAGGCCCCTCTAAGGCTCGTTATGTAGCAATTACTAAAAACGGAGATGACAATAAAACACCGTTATGCATCATCCTGAGACAAGGTTAACTGTGATGGTTGAACGAACGTGACAAACTAACAATACTACACGACTTAAATCATTAAGTATGTTTGATTTATTATTTGCGTTTTACTCTGTTGATGAAGGGCTGTCAGAAGGATTAATAAGAAGATATGGTACAAGATTATTTTTTTTTTTTTTTAATAATCTTATTAAACAAAATGGAGTTTCCAAGAACTATTTTAGGTTCGAGCAAATAACTGGACTTCAAAAGGAAATAGACAGGGGAACCCCTTGGTTAGTATAGGTTACTAAAAAAAATATGACTAAAGCATTAAATACATCTTTCTAATGTTAATTACTCTGGCTCAATCAGCTGTAGCTAGCGTAAGTGCTGGGTCCTAGTGTTGCTGTTTTAGCTACTGGGGTTGGAGCGCCAGCCACTTTAGCTGAGGGGCTTAGTTTAGAGTTTAGCGCCCTGTCTAATGAACTTGTAATGCTGTTTAAAAAAAATAACCCTACATTACAAAGCACACCTGGCCAGTGGTGCCTTAGCATCATCAAAACTTTTGTTCATTAAGATATAAGATTAAGCAATATCAATTACAGGATGAAAACATTACAGACGAAGAATTTCAGCAGCTTTATGGCTGGATGGTGAGGAGTATAGACGGCAAAAAATGAACTTCAAAAGAGTGGAGAAAGACTTTTACATCACAACAGGTAGACACTGATGCAGTTAAACAGAACATGAAATACAACAATGAGTCATTAAACCCCAAAATAGGCCAAAAAAACTAAGTTTAACAAAAAAAATAAAATTGTAAGTTTAGCAAAAATATAAATACTTTTTTTTAACTCACTGTGGTTGGGTGGAACAACTTGCAGCACTTCACAACCAACGATCTTTTAGGGGCAAGGCTTTATTTAGAGACGAAGTAAGCAGCAGCTAGCAGACAGAGTGTCTCATTAAAATAATACACGGGAGGGGTTGTTTTCATAATGCTTTCAACTTCATATACGTCCTCCAGCTCCATATAGGAATCTGTAGCTCTAATACTAACATCGGCCCTCCTCTGGCCTCTCCAGGAGCATACAATATTTTAACTGTTTTTAGTCCAAACGGCCCCAGAGTTTTTGAGGTCCCCTGCACATCTTCAGTAATGCTTTTTTTTTTTAATTTTGATTGCGTTTAAAGGGTTGAAAAGGCCCTAGTATGCATATAAAATCCTTCATTTTTCATGGCACGTAAGACTGCTGGCAATCTCCTAACCCATTCTTGTTGCGTTCTCTATACCAGAATTTCTCTGTGAAATTGATAGGTAAACAGGCGTTCCGGCTAGATTCTTATAAAGTTTTTTCTACTAGGGCTGGTGATCGGGCTGGATCCCCTCTCTTTAAAACATGTAAAAAGCCAGCTTTAAAAAACAGCTGGTTTTACAGACCTTTAAACTCTTTTTTATCCATCAATCACAACTTGAACCCTCCTAGGATACTTTAATATATGTGACCGCGCATTATATTGTTGTAAAAGCCACAGCCACAGCAGTTGAGCTTTTACCGTTAAAAGGTTCTAGCGTGTTGTATCTTGAAGCCATGTCAACAACTTCCAAGCATACTTAAACTTTTTTCTTCTAAAACTTTTGGGTCATGTGGAAGATACAGCAAGTCCATCTGGTGGTGTCATTTGGAACTGAATTAACAAATTTAGGCCTTATTATTCTTTTGGGGCATCAGATAATTGCCAAATTGCCTGTTTTGAAAGGAAAGCCAAGTCTTTCGCATTGCTGATTCAGGCACTCTAGCAGCTTTTACTCAGATTTTTCAATAGCAGTCTTTCTTTCCTTTTCCCAAAAACCTTTAGAAGAATAATAATATTAATTTCATTATTTTAAAACTATCTTCTTATTACATTGTTAAAACTGTTTTTTTTAATTACATTTAACTATAATTTTTAGATTGAATATGCGAGACGAAAGATTGCTGCCCATAGCACCTATAAATAAAGCCTATCTCTCGGCAGTCTTCTGTTCCTTTAGATGGTTCAGACAAGTCAGAAAGTTCCTGGTAGTGAGGAAGTTAGAAACTTCTTTCCTGTCACAAAGTAATACTCAATCATTGCTCATCAACGTCTGTAGAATGTGTGCTCTGCTTGACCCTGTTCTCTTACTTTTTATTTATAAAGTTCTAAGTGAGCAATTCGTCTTTTCTCATAAGCGTCTCTTGCCTTAGCTAAATCTTCCATTATTTGCCTGGTTATGGCTTCCTCTCTTCATCGGAACGCAATTTTACTAAACATATGAATGGGCTTGCCGGAGAAGGCCATGTGCATGAACAATAGCTCCTCCCACCAGCAGAACCAATCCAGACATCTTTTAATAAATCAATATTTGTTCTTATGACTGAATCGTTCAATGCATTAAATGGTGCTGGGGAGAATCACCTGGTGGTAACAAAGAATGTCGTGTGTTGAGGCAAATCCCTGCAGTAATTAGCTACAACTATAACCTTAACAACCGTCCCGCAATGTCTAACCTTCCTAGGTCTGCCGCCTAATTTGAAAACATGTGTTTTGCTAACAACACTATAGCCTATACTAAGACCGCCAATCACAGCAGAATGTAAATCGTATTAATAATCTTTTTTTTCACTCATCTCTTTACTAACTAAAAAATAATTAAAATAATCATAAGACGAAAGACTGTCTATGGTCTTTTTAGCAGATAATCTTTTGTTTTAAAGCTAAAAATATAAGTGTGCCAACAACGAGATTTTGGGGTCGAATCTTCTATCTTTCCCCAGTTGGGCGTTTTATCCTAACAAACATTTTCAATGGTTGAATAAACTATAACACACCCAACACGCACAGCAATAAATTGAACCACGTAAAACGCATTTGGGGTTAAATGTATTATATTATTTTAGTGTTTTATAAAAATTGATTTGACGAACATTAAAGTGTGAGGAGCAAGCAACTACTCAGCATACCACTGCCAGAAAGAAAGATTATAACTTTCCTAGGCTGCGTGAGGAAAAACTAGGCCAGTATTTAGGTACTGAACTTCTATTTGAACAGATTCACCGCCACGGTCTACTGCAGACGTTAGAAGGTACTACGCTAGGTACGAAGCACAGCAGGGTCAAAAATGGTTAGATCAGTGGGGGCATAACAATGAGAGCCTATATCTAAGTTATTAAAATAAGATAGCGGCCGGTGATTCTGAAGAAGATAGTACTTATCAAAGATCCGGTTTTAAAGCGAGAAAACCTTTTTTTTTTTTTTATCCAAATCAAAATTTTAATCACATAATTAGGAAATTAACAGATGCTCAAAAGAGAACAGTGCGCAGAGACTTCAAATTCATGACACTACAATCTGTAGGAACACAAATTATACATTATACAGAAGAAAGGATTACATATACACATACAGACATACATCCAACATACATAAGACATACATACACTTAAAAACAGTCACCCCATACTAGCAATGGGAAACAAATTCAAGTGACCATCCATTAAATGATTATAAGGTCAACTTCCTTTTCAGTAGTGGGACTATACTTTGATTAGAGGAACCAAATGGCTTATAAGAATGTCTCCATGGGGCCTGAAACAAAAACCCACCAACACATATTAATAATTTTTAAATGCCTATGGATTCAGTGATATTGTTGTTTGTTTTTCTTTTCCTTGAACTCAACGAAAAAAACTTTATAAGGAGTCCACGAGCAACAAAATCATTATAAGATAATACCATGATTTTGCGCGCTATGTACGCTTCAATATTGTTTCTGTATTATTAACTTATTTGTAAAAAACTCGTTACAGTTGGGGCAAATTTCCATTGATTTACAGTGTACAATATTCTTTACAGATAACAAAATGAAATAAAAGATCTGATCCGAGTTTATATCTTTGTATCGGAACCAAGAATGACAAGTGGTTCTGTAAGATTCGTACATTTGACACCCTGTGACTTTTTATCAAAGCATAGCATCCATCAAAGCATTCCAAAAATCTTTAGCACTCCACAGTGGCCAGAACATATACTGATACGGTCCTTTGGTGGTTGACAAAAACTAGGGGGGGGAGGGGGGGGGGGGGATGGGGGTGAAGGGGGGTTGGGGGGTGAGGGGGGGTCCGTGGGGGGGGGGGGGGTGTGAGTGGTGGAGGGTTGTTGTGTGAGATCGGGTAGGGGGGGGGACGGAAGGTGGGGGGGGGGGGGGGGGGGGGGGGGGTGGGGGTGGGTTGTTTGAGGGGATGGATGGGGGTGAGTTGTGGGTGGGGGGTGGGGGGGGGGGGGGGGGAGGGGGGGGGGGGGGGGCCCAAGACCCCCTGTGTCACTACTTCTAAAGTCCACCACACCCAACCACCTAGTTGTAATGACGAACAACCCACACTCTCTACTGAAACCACTTCATTTTTACATCAGATACTCACCTTTGTGGAGAAAGATCATAAGAAGCAATGTACCCAGTCAATTATCAACATTCAGTACTTGGGTCCATCATTTGCACAGCATTTTGGCCGTGTGTTATCATCCAATAAGTAAAGTCATAGTAGATGAATTTACCCCATTAAAAAATCCAGATTTAAGTTTATTTTTAAAACAACATAAAATTCCATACCTTTAATTGATAAGAATTGCAAATTTAGTAGTATCTTTTGTATATCATTCAATATTGCTTCTTACACACCCTAAAAGGTAATACAAATCTATATTGACATTAAATTTCCTCTTTGAAATCTTCATATGGAATAAAAATTTCTAATCCATTTTTGAAGAGCAGAAAGTCCGGCAATAATTGGTTATTCCTTTACCTAAATCCATGTTTTAAACCAACAATATTTTCTTGCCGTATCTGTATTTTTAACGATTATACAAGCAACGCCGATCTGCACGTAGTTCCCTTAGAAGTTGTTTACTACCTCAAATTTATAGAAAAAATCATTGTATGCCATCAACACTCCAGTCCAAAATACATTATGACATTTTGAAAAGGTAGTGGATGACATCAAGTCCTATTTTTCACAAGAACAAATTAAGATATGAAGAATTGGTTAGTCGCCATTGTTTTCCCATTTTATGATTGTCGTCTTAATTATCCGTAGCCATGTCACTTGTTAATGAACTGCAGCCAAAGGGTATTTTTAGTTCTGGTATTTCCTGCGATGGTACCGCCATTCTTTACACTTTTGTGTGCCCGTTTATTATCTGTTAATTTTATCTTATTATCGTTATTCCACCCAACTGTGGTAACAATAGCCAGTGCTGGGTCTGAAAGAAACTATTTGGTGAGTTGGGTGTGGCAGAAGAGGTCGCGCAGACAATAAATTGGATAACAATAGATGATTTCAAGCAACTGCTATAACCCTTCCCAAAGGTGATAATCTGTGCAAGTTTTAGGGACCAAATCTTAAACAAATATTTTAACATCAGGCTACTTCTCTGAATAGTTGGATAATGTTCGCAGTTCGTACATCTTATGTAAACCTAACCGACTAAAATTTTGGAACATTGGGTTGGATACCATTCGAATTCCAAATGAATCCATGTTAAACTATATGAAACGGGGGAGTATTTCTGACTACCACAAACAACCACAATGCACTAGTATTTCTCAACAGTTTCATTCCAACCTGACTTAGAACTAAATGTGTTCAGTGATGTTAGCAAGTTTCCAACAAAGGATTTTTTTATTCGCCCGCTAAGAAGACATTCAGTATCATCTGCATTACTGAAAAAGCTATGTGTTTCAACATTATTTAAAAAGAATTCCCTGTATGGATCGCAATTTGTCCCCTCTCGTACCATGATTGCTCAGAATTTCTACACATAAAAAGATATAAATACGGCGCGAGTGGGTCAAACCCTGTCTACAACCTCGCCCCACATCAAACCAATTGAAGACTAGAACCAATAAGCAAAACACAATATTTATTATTTGAATAAGGAAATTCCACCCATTTAACAAATTCCTGATTGAAAAACAACCCAATGCTTGCAATAAACACCTTAACAAAAACATAAAGTTCCCCAGCGAACGTGAGTCAAACGCTTTCTCAAAGACCTATATATTTTAGTAAAAGTCCAGGTAAAACGGTGTGGGTCTAAGTATACTATAGTATCGTAACACTAAGCCGTAAAATTGTCACCAAAATATCGTTTTTTGAAGAAAAACCAGTTTGATCCTCATTGATTAGCTCGGAAGAACGGGTTTTCCCCCAAACGATTTGACGTATGCAAGAGGAGCCAATTTTATAAGAATAAACATTTAACAGTGAGAAAAGGACCCTCCAGTTTCTGTTGATATGAAATGTCGTGTTATTCCCCTTTTTGGAAATACTAACTATGACGCCTTGTCTTTGGACGGCGACCCCCCTATACCCTTGGGGGTGGGGGGGAAATTCGATGGAACATACTTTATACAACACCACACCCCACTCTCTCCAGGACGGGGGGGATAAAAACAACACATCAAAAGCACGAACAGCTCACTCCTTTTTAAATCCTGGTTCAGTGCCCTAACATCGAAAAATTACCAACCCTGCTCCAAAAACACTTGAAAAATTCAACTGTGAAGCCATCTGGTCTGGACTTTAAGTGTTTTTCATATTTTTTAAAAACTAAAGTTGCTTCTTCAGAGTAATCTCCTCCACTAAATTGCTTTTGCCTCCTCCGTGTCTAACTGTGAACATTCTATTTGCAAGATCATGTAGATATTACAGTCATCATTCAACACTTCGTTTTTTTATATAAGTTTTCATAAAAGCACTGAACTTCGCTTCAAGATGTCTTTTTATGATCATCAGAGTGGGTTTACGCGTATTTGCCTGTTAAGCTTAAGCCATGCTTTTACTTACATAATGTCGCTTTCTAAGTTACCAAAATAGTTAGTAACTTTTTCTCCTTCTGGCTTACCATCTACCTCGTGACCTTTCAGAGCACTCCTCTATTCTTTTCTCTCGTAACTTTAAGTTGCTCGTTTTTAGACACTATTACTTTCCACTTCTATCTTCGCTTTTTGGTTTCCTACCGTCCATCAGGTTTTTAATTTTCTGTTGTATCTTGAACCTTCTTCCATTCATTTTTTTTTTTTTTCTTTGTCAAAAGTAGCATAGGATATAGTCCGTGACCTACTCTTCATTAACAAAAAAGTCAAGAAAATATCGTCGGGGAATGAGAGATGGTAAGTTCAGTAATGGAAGTTATCAATAGCGCCCTTTGCATATGGACCTTACTGCATATTCTCTTTAAAATAATATTTTTTTTATTTCTTCATTAACTTCATTTACAAAAGTTTTGAACTTTTATAGTGAAGAGTTAAATTTCCAAAAGAGTATTCCTATTAAATATTTTTTCAACTAAATATTTAAAAACTCAAGAGAGATCATGGAGTGATCTGTCCTGTAATCCTGATTCAATTTCTGCATCTTCTACAAAAAGAAACCACTCTGAATCTGACAATAAAGGAAAAAGGCGAGTCTACTTGCTGAACTGGTTTACTCTTCGCCATGTCTACCGAAGACAGTCTTGGTTAAAATCTCTCCAAATAGTCTATTTAAGTCTATATTATTTATCATCTTGTAAACCATGATCTTTTAGGCTTTGGGTGTTTAATATTCTTATAATTAGGAAATAATCTCTCGCTGGATTCAAGCAAACCAATTAAAAATCCCCCGCCTATAAGTACATTCTCAACACCAAATTCCCTAAACTGTTCTTGGGTTCCAGATATTTTATAGAATCGGGATCTTTCCCTGTTAGCCCGTATACATTCACAGGAGAAAATCTTTCTGTTTACTTTCGACAAACCATAAGACTGTTTCCAAAACCTTTCCAGGAAAAACCTTTTTTTTATTTTAAAACGCAAAATTGTATTGAAAAGTATTGCCACACCTCTTGAGTTTGGAAGCATACTTGAAAACCATGCCATGTACCCCCATTCAGAAAATATATGCTTCCATTTTTTCTCTTCAAAGTGAGTATCTTGTGCAGAAGTATATGCCAATGGCTTTATGAGTATTTTAGAAATAAGAAATATATCTCTTCTCTTCTTTTTTTTGTCTATTGGTTTCGGCCCTGACAGTTCATTGGAAATGATTGATAATTGAACTATCCATGCTGTTCTTTATAGTTTTTAAAAACCGAGAGTTGTGCCACCCCACCAGTGTTTTTTTAATAACACACTCATACATGAAAAGCCAAACAATGCAAACATAAAATATTTGAACCTTGTTCATAGCAGGTATGCATAATACAAATTAATATCAAGTCTAAACGAAATCAAAACAGAAAAAAACAACAACAACAAACAAAAACCGCAATAAATTACAAAAGAAAATTACACAAAGATGTAACAAAAATATATTTCCGTGACCGCGCGCGAGCGAGCCAGGGTGGCACACACCACAACTGAAACTGTAGGGACCTAATATCATGTAAGTGGATTTTCCAGACTTTAAAAAAAAAAAAAACATTGAGGAACACAGGTACCTCATGACAGAGGATAGGCTTACGCAAAAAAAATCATATCTACTGTTATCATTCTATCAACATAAATCCGTAATTACTCAATGCAACATGAGTCGGAGTTAATTTTCTATAAAGTGGGCTTAAAAAAGGACGCAACACACCAAAGATAGATACTCTTTTTTGGGAGAAAAAAAAAATCATATCGTTTTCTTTTAACAGGCTAAGAGAGGTAACAACCGAATTTTTATGAGACAAGCATTCCAATACCGGCACATGTATATGAGCCACCGCACGCGTGTAGCCTAAAGGTGAGGTGGGGCGCTAGTCTTCCGTCCTCCCATCCCCTTCAACATTTGGGACCCCCCCACCCCACCCACTCACCCCCACCACCATGGCCACTGTACGATTTCATACATTATGAATGGTGCTGAATACATCTCAAGGGAGAAGAGGAGGAGAAAAGAGGAGGAGGAGGGGGGGGGGGGGGCACAGCGAGACCAAGGACGACTGGGGCCAAGGAAAAGTCGTCAATTGTGAACACTTCTCGAAACCGTTTTCCCTCACCACCCCACCCCCACCCCCCACCGCCCCGTCCCCGCATGCCCATACTCGTGCACGCACGTGCCCATCGGACGATCCCGAGGGAGCAAAACACGCACAGCGTGTGACACGCGCACACACCGGGGCATGGGAGAAGTTATATAAAAAAAAAACAAAAAAAAATCTCCCCTGCCCTTTTCATGTTCGCCATATACTGGGGGGGGGGGGGGGGGGGGGGGGTGGGGGGGGGGGGGGGGGGGGGGTGGGGGGCCGAAAAAGATAAAGACGGAAGGAGAGAGAGAGGGAGAGGGCGGGGGGAGAGCGCGCAGCCCCCAATCCTATCTGTGCTCCATTATACCCGCATAAAAGTCCCTCAAACAACATTTTTATTATTGCATCACTGGCCAGACTCCCTCCCCCCCCCCCCGCCTCCCCCCACACCATCACAACACACCTGGCCCACACCCCTCTCTCTCCCACTATCTCCCCCCCGGCCCCCCCCCCCCCCCCCCACACACACAACACACACCTCTTTTCATTTTACAAATTAAGAAGGCTTCTATCAGAACACAACCCGCAAACATTGGTCCAAATAGCAATTTCCTCTGTGCACATGAATGAATAGAGAGGTGAAAAATAGTACATCTATTCACAAAACAGATTTACTACTTCAAACAGTGATAATTCCTCACCAATCCAACTTAAAGCTACCTAGTGTTCCCTGGGAAAAGGGACCAGATCGAGAGCGGGAGAGGGGGGGGGATACAGACGGACGCGCGTGCGCGACCCGCTTAAGCCATAGAGCGACCATGCCGCGAGCAAAGACAGGGATACGGCCGTGAGAGCGAGAGAGAGAGAGCGCGCGCGCGCGCGCGAGGCGAGCGCGCGCGAGACGCGCGCGAGCCAAACAGCCAGCCCGACCAGACCGCCCGACAGGAGATACCGAGCGCCTAAGGGCACCGACCGCAGGCAGCATAGACATGACAGAGGCCGAGGTCATGTATGCAATCCTAGCCCCCCGACCGCAAGACAGTGACCGAGACGCACCACTAAGAGCGCGAGAGAGATTTGTGAGAGAGAGAGAGAGAGAGCAGAGAGAGAGAGAGAGAGAGAGCGCGCTAGGCCGAGGGAGCGAGAGAGAGCCGACGCGCGAGCGCGCGCAGCCGCCGCGCAGAGCGACGCGCGACCGCCGGGGCGCCACGGGGGCCGGGGGGGGGGGTGGGGGGGGGGGGGGGGGGGGTGGTGCGTGGGGGGGGGGGAGGAAACCACCGGTGACATTATTATCCAAAATCACCTGCACCTCCATCTCCAACTCCACAGGAAACACCTCGTTTCGCCACAATTATCCTATTCCAATCCTGCAAACACTACCTTATTTATATGCCCTTGACACCAAGCTCTCACCCCCCCCCCCCCCCCCCCCCCCGTCCCCCCCCCCCTCCCCCCCTCCCCGAAACTTGCACTCGAACACCACATCCAGATTTTCAACAGCACCTCACTTCCATAACAATAGAAATTTCATTTCAAACCGTTGTAATCATATGCCGTCTGGTTAAGCCAAACAGTAACGATAACATGTCCCGTGACATAATAAGGATGGACGTACTGAGGGCGAAAGAAACGGAGCGTTAAACACACATAAGCATGCCAACGAAAAAGAAGACGAAGCAAAGGCAGAAGCAGCGGTAGCCGAATCAGGCCCAGCTAAGGGTCAGGATGGGCGTAGAGGGAGTGCGTGAGCGCTGCGCGCGCGCTGAGCCGCACGCAGACGCGCGCGAGCGGAGCGCGGCGCACGAGCGCGACGACCTGCACCGACCGATCGCCGACCCGGTGCACCGACGCCCCGAGAGAGAGGGACAGCCCGGCGCGCGCGCGCGACGCGCGCGCTGAGCGAGAGCAGATGCGCGAGCGCGAGCGCGAGCGAGAGGACAGAGGCATAGTTGCCATCCTAGCCCACATTCACACACTGACACCAAACAAAATATTTCCGCTCTCAACTCCTTCATATGCATGATTCAATAACTGCACTCATCCCTCTCACCCTCCCCCCCCCCCCCCCCCCCCCCCACCTATACAACATATATACACAACACGTCTCCGAAACAATATATACTACATATACCAAATACTGCCCACATATTACATACCCATACATACAAACATCTAACATACCCCACTTATATCACAAAAATAACACACATCTATCCACCCATATATACATACATATTCACCCACCTCAAATAATTATACTTGAACATGATACGAGTCTCCGTTGGCCTCAATAAATTGCCAAAAGGTCATTCCAACCAATGAAGCTTATTCTCTGAAACTGAAGGGGAAAAAAAAAAAAAGCTAAAACGTCCCAAGCAGAGCCGAGGGAACAAAAGGGCCGAGCTGAGAGGGGCACCAAAGAATGAATCTAATCCCAATTGGTTCACACGCACACACCCACACACACACACACACCCACAACACACACACACACGCGCGCGCACACACGTACCACAACCAATAGACTGACAAGTTTACACAAACACCACAACACATCACCCCCCTACACACACACACATGCCGGCCCCCCCGCGTTCACGCGCGCGCACACACAACACACACACACACACAACACACAACACTCACACACACACACACACACACACCACACAATCACACACAAATACATGTGTATGCCTACACACACATTAATAATATTTTAGAAGCATGGAGAGAATAATAAACAAAACAAATATACAAGAAATGAAATTAATGCCTGGAAAAAACACCCTGATGGGCAGAAAAGTAAATGATAACAGTCCTAGTGCCGGAAGGAGGAGAAGATGAACATGTGCGGTAAGGGACAGGGTTGGGCAAGTCACAAACACAGTCCAATGAGAAAGGGTTGATAAGGACATCCTGACCAAAATATGGTATGTCCTTCCGTCTCCCCATATTTTCCTTTTTAAAAGGTGAAGCACATGGACACAATACTATATGAAATGCACTTAACAAATACACCAAATATGAAACTACAAGATTACTGGTACAATGTCAACAAACAAAGCACATAAAAAAATACACCAAATGAATCAGATCCACCGCATTTTAAACACACACAAACACACACATTTCTACCTTTCGTTAAGCCATGGGCCTTTAAGGAAAACCATTCCCGATCACTGGTTACTGTTCCATTTTCATTTGTCACGCGGCCATTTTTGCGTTTGAGGCCACCACCTTTTCCCGTTGGACGGACCACGCCAGAGAAGTGCCGAGTGTCAATTTAGCTTTCATTACCAAATTATAATTCGCCTTCGTCAAGTCCGCAGATATAGACACTCGGTTTGCTTCAATTTCCCCCGGTTCTCCAACACAGACCCCTTCTTCTGACGGGAGAAGAACCTCACAGTACGGGTCGTGGTCTGCCGGTGCCGGGTCGACCTGAGCGGTGCGCCATCTCGATGTCCTCAACTAAACACAGGAACCCCGACTCGGCTGGTGAAGATCTCTGTGCACTTTTTGACACAGTCCGCCACAGTCTCCGCCTTTCCCTGTGACCCCTCCCTCACACCATGGACCCGGACATTCCCGAGGCGTCCGTGTTGCTCAATGTCGTTTTCAACTAATTGCTTTTGTTCAGCTCCTTGTTTTGTTGAACCAACTGCTGCCGTAAATCTTCATTTTCTTCTTTTAAACTATTTATTTGCACATGTAGATTGTCTCTGTCAGTCTTCAGTTCAAACACAGCACCCTCCCGCATATCGACCCTTTTCATCAGTTTCACATTTAGTTTATCAATGTCCTACCGAATTTGTTTGATATCCTCCTGAGCTGAAGTTAATAGTCCGAGTTTGCTGTTTATTTCTTCTAATTTTTCCTGCACAGACATGTTCGTCTTCTCACTAGCACCACGCTTACTTGATTTTTTCTGTGCAGTTTGAATTTGTTTCACTTCCGCGGTTTCTGGACTTCCAGAAATATCACTAGGCCTAACTGAAGATGAGCTAGCCACTTTCCCCTTTGGGCCGCGTCTTCACAAAGTGTTCAGTGACAGGGGTGCTCATACTGGAGTCCTATCCCTACGAAAATCTGCATTTTTTCCCCCAGATATTATGTTGAAATTCTCATTTTCACACACTCCACATAGCACATCACAAAGGTCACACACAAAGTGCTGCACCCTCACTCGCTGGTCAAACAAGTTCAGTTGTAAACTCCATTGCGAACTGGTGACGGGCGAGCAAGCGGGACGGAACAAAAAACCACGTCTGCTCAGCTCGACGAGCGGAAGTCAAATCCCCACTAGAAACTCTTGAATGTGACATGTATTACAGATTTGGGATATTTTTATGCCCATTCATCATGGGATTAATTACTTTTAATCATATTAATTTTGATCAATTAAATTTAATCGCAATAAAAAAAAAAGAGCGAGAAGAAGACTCACAGGACAGTCCTGCAGGAGCAGAATGTACCACAAGTTAGCCCGCAAGTGAATGTACCACAAGTGAGTAGTGTTACTAAGTCTAAAAGTCCCGGACGTGTTGAGGCTGGGCGTAAACAGCTGAATGGAACAGACTGCAAAAGCAAACCAATCAGCAAACAAAAATTGTTAGATAGTAATACAACATCGCCGCCACCAACAACACACAATTAACAACAACACAATCAGAATCAAACGATAAGATGTATCTTCTTCTTTCCAGATGGGATGTTTAACTGCCCCGTGCCCACAGTCTTCACGTAGACTATTCTGGCACACAGGTTGCATGCATTGTGCATTTTCGTGTAGCCGGTACTCACCGTCTTAGGACATGAGCATCGGGATCTTTAGAGTCCGTGTATGATCTTAGTGCATGTGACACAGACTAGACCTCGGTTTATAGTCCCATCCGAACGACTATATGGGGAGTGGAGTCAGAACCAATGTTAACTCGAGGGAAAAATCCCCCTATACCGAAATTCGAACCCGCAACCCCAGGATCACGAGTCCGGCGCTCTACCAACTGAGCTATCCGGCCCCCGGATTGGGAGCTGCTGTTGTTGCTGGGGGTGGTTTTTTGCATACAAATACGTAACACCATACCTAGCAACAAAGTCACAAGCCCCACAGTAAAAGAAGAACCAGCCTCTGCAAAAAAAATTACAACCTGAAATGCTAAACATCAAAGTAAACAAAGCAGGAGTATTTAAGTTACTGACCAATATCAATGTAAACAAAGCTACTGGTCCCGATGGCGTTCCTGGCAAGCTCTTAAAATTATGTGCCAATGAATTGAGTGAGGTATACCAATTACTTTACCAAGCTCACGGACCAGGGAGTAATACCTGATGAGTGGCGAGATGCGAGCATTGTTCCCTTATTCAAAAGGGTGACAAAACAAAAGCAGAGAACTATAGACCTGATCTCTTACATCCATATCAGCTAAACTACTTGAACACATAAATATAGTAGCATAATGGACCATCTTGACAAATATGACTTCTTAAATAACGCCCAGCATGGTTTTAGACAGCGAAGGAGTTGTGAGACTCAACTTATAACAACTCTCAATGATTTTAGTAACTGTCTTAACAACAGACAGCAAATAGATGCAATTTTATTAGATTTTTCTAAAGCCTTTGATAAGGTTGACCAGAGGGCCTGCTGCTTAAATTAGAACACATTGCATTGGCGGTTCTTGCTAAAATGGCCAGATCATTCCTCGTTGGGAGAACGCAGAAAGTTGTTGTGGAAGGGTCGTCATCCCATTGTAACCAGTTTTGTCGGGTGTACCACAGGAACTGTTCTGGGGCCTGTTTTTCTTAATGTATATAAATGACATAAGTAGAAATTCTCTCTCCTGGAACTACTATAAGGCTTTTTGCAGATGACAGTTTAGTATACAGAACAATCAGAAGCAAGAAAGATACACGCATTCTACAAGAAGATCTAAACGCTTTACAAGAGTGGGAAAGAACTTGGAAAATGGAATTTCATCCCAAAGTGCCAAGTGTTGCGTATATGTAACAAACGCTCACCAATTAGATCAGATTATTCTATCCATAATACTATTCTTAAAGAAACTAATGCTGCAAAATATTAGGCGTGATTATAGATAGTCGTCTCAAATGGAAAGAACATTACAATTTAGTATGTAAGAAAGCAAATAACATCTTAGCTTCTTATACAGGAATATCAATGACTGCCCCCAAAAGGTTAAAGACGACTGCTACAAAACACTGGTTAGACCAGTACTGGAATATGGTTGCTCAGTTTGGGATCCTTACCATCTAAAGACATTGATAACCTTGAAAAGATTCAGAAGAGAGCAGCACGGTTCGTAACAGGGAACCACATCAGAGAAAAGGGGAATACTAGGAAGAACATGAGGAAATTAGAATGGAAACCCTTAGAAGAGAGAAGAGCTTTTATTAAACTTAACACCTTTTTCAAAGGCAGAGCTAAAGTAATTGATATTCCAATGGAACAACTAGTATGAATAAAAGTAGCACCAGGAGTGGCTGTCAGTGTTATACCATACGGCATCAAATATTGACAGCCACTTACATTCTTTTTATCCCATTCTATACGGCTGTGGAACTCACTGCCGGGTGCCATCAAGATTGCCACAGGTGCAATCTCATTCAAAAAACAAATTGATTCGACAGTTTTGAGATCTGCATATTGACGTTTTCTATTTTTACTTCCCCAGATATTTTATTGAATATCGAGTGCGACCCCTTGTTGCCAAATTTGCTCCAGGGTCAACAGTCTGAGTCGCACTGTTTTATGTTATTTTATTCTACTTTTTAACATGCGCGCTGGTGACCCACTCGTTTTTGAGTGAACCAGTATTTTAGGAAGAAGAAGAAGAAGAACCTCCTGCTGTAGACCCATTTTCTATGGAATAGTTTTTTAATGAACTAATAAAGTTAAGAACTAGATAAGTACAAGTTAAGTGGTTATAGAAAGTACTTTTTTAAGTTAAAGTGTAACTCACCCCCTTTTTTCTTAAAAAAAACAAACGTGTAGCGGTTCAAAGACATTCCATGGATGTAACTTTCACGGTGCACAGAAACTTGTGTGTCACACAATATGCTTCGCAAGAGTCTACTTTCGCTTTTCCGAGCAAGCAAACGCGCAGAAAAACCGAAGTTACTAAAAATAGAGGCAGTGACATCAGATAGGAGAAGAGGAGATGCGCAGCACTGCGGTGCCAGACACTGAGACCGGCAAGAAGATGGTCGCTACTGGGTCATGTTCGGTTGCAATACCAATTCTAGTGTAAAAAGTGGAATCAGCACACATGGCTTTCCAACTGGAAACTCATCTTCGACGATCGGGGTTCCTTTTGTGAAGTTATCTCGAAGAATTTCGACGGTCCGAAGAAAAACGACGTGATCTGTGGCTTGCACTTCAAGACCAGCGATTTTGAAGACGAGTACACGGCGCCCCTGTTTGAAAGGGAGCTTGGATTCCGACCCAAGCGCAGGCTGAAGAAAGATGCCATTCCTACTCTCATCACAGACAAATGCGCGGCTGCTCTGAAAAGAAATATGCTGCTGACAAGACACTGGAGACTGTCACCAGGATCACACGGACAGAAAGGCCAGGATAAGGAAACTGAAGTACCAAGGTATCTAACTTTGATCTGATCTGATCGAGTGCACCTTTACAGCACGCACTTACGTCGTCGCAATACGTCATCACTTTTGTATTTTTTTTTT